>MU011519.1:0-13561 GCA_011074415.1 Stictonetta naevosa
GGCCTGACTTCTAGTCACTGGAGTCAGAGTCGCTATCAGAGTCTCCCCGGGGTTGCAGGTTAGGAGACCCAGGAGTTGGAGGGGCTGTAGGTGGGGGTGGTGGAAAATAGGGAGGCGGTGGGGCTGGGATCTCTAATTCTCGGTTTTTCTTACGCCTCCCGCCCCTTCCTTTTTCTTTTAGAGGATATAAATTGGCTCGAGTTTCCGAGCTGATTCACAAATGTGCATATTCACTTTCTTCTAAACTAAAGGGTTTCTTTGAATTCACATAAATATTTAGGGCCTGACAAACCTATTCTTCAAAAGACCCAAATATGGGCCAGTAAAGGTGGTCTCCTCGAATCTGTTCACCACCCCAAACTTCAATATAATAATTTATCATTTTTACTTTATTCTTTTCCCCACCTAAAAGGGGAATCGTCCCAATCTTTAATCATCAGTCCCTTCCCAAGAGACTATCTGGAGGAATAGGGGTAACCGTTACCCCACCCATGGGACCAGAAGGCTTACTCTTCTTCTGTCCCATCTTCCGGAGCACCTTCTCACACACACACAACCGCTTCCCCCTTTTTGTGGCCCAGTCCCTCGCGGGATATGGGAACCGCACTACCGAGAGGTCCGCACTCGCTTCGTCCTACTGGATGTCTCACACGTTGTGCTCCGGGGAACCCAACCCCAACCGAACGGATCACCGGCCTATACTTACTCACTCCTCGAGTCTTCGTTCGGCCTTCGTGCACAAAGATTACCTAGGGGTTGCCCGGGTTTATTTGCTTGCTGCTGAATTTAGGATTCGTCGGTGAAGGATTCAAGTGAAAGTAGTCCTAACGAAGGCCGCTGAAATCAGCGGGGCGCCCCCTTCGAAGGGCTTTTCAATCGAATTGCCTTCATCCGAGTCACGGCACCAAATTGTTATAAGTTTACTCTCTTAAATAATTTTCCAGAGAGCTTTTAGGTCAATAAGTAAATTTATTGAATTAAGTAAGCACAGCAAGCAAAACAGCGCTGGGCGGCCGGGGAGTCTCTGCTCTACCAACGGCGCGCACTTTACCCCCACCAGAGTCCCCTTTTATAGCTTGGTTCCGGGTATGTTCTGCGGCTGCGCGTACTGCTGCTAGGGGGTCGTCTCGGTCCCTCTGGTGGTCGTGAAGATGAAGGCCGTAGTCTTCCTCTGCATTGTGACTCAACTTCTTTTCCCTTGTTTGGTTAACAACTTATCAGGGAGTGGTTACAGGAGGGAAAGAAGGGGGGAGGAGGGGGCTCCTCCTCCTTGCCGGACTCTTTTGTTACATTAAGTACAGTGCCTAGCCAGGTGCTTCACAGTTTCTTATCTCAGCAAGAGACCTTCACTATCCCCACTCCTCAAACAGAACACCTTGCTCTTATAATACAAAAGACAATGAACAAACATTTATTGTATATTACAATCCCTCCTTTTTCTTCTGGTTACTCATTTTGTTCATTGAATCTCTGCAATGCCTGGCTACTGAGGACTAATGTTTCTGCAATTTCTTCGTCGGTCACGGATGAGAATAAAGCCAAGGTGAATAATTAAACCAAGATTCATACCAATTCTGTTGGTCTTCATGTTCCCGTTTTCTCTTCTCCAATCCTTCCCTGAGCTTAGCCATGGTATCTCTTACCACTCCAGTATGATCAGCATACATGCAGCATTCTTCTTTCAGAGCTGCACACAACCCGCCCTGTTGTAGAAATACCAAATCTAATACTCTACAATTTTGTAATACTACCTCTGAAAGTGACCTAACAGATTTTTCCAGTGCCGAGATAGATTACTGACCCCTGCTCCTCCCAAGTTTATTAAAGTGGCCAGAGTTAAAGCCGTAAACAGTTTCCTTTTTTTTCTACCGTGTGTTTAGTATACATATAATCCTCAGGATGGTATAGAATCCTTGGTATAATTATTACCTGCATACAAAAATCGTGAGACGCATTAAAGAGTTTTAGCGATAGACAACGAGTTACACCCACTGACGAACAAACCCACCTAGTGTTGTTGGCTGGGATTAACCATTCGGCTGATTGGTTCCCATTCTCCGTGATATTACATAGGTGGTGTTTCTCACCAGGAACCGAGCCTTCATGTTTGTAGCCCCCCCAGGAATATTGTCTCTGGGGACTACACCTGTGGTGTAGTGTGCTTCCTCCGTATCCCATTACCGTTCCGAATAATTCACAATTAGTTATATTAAAGGAAGGTGAGCCTGCTGTAATATTAGTCTTGAGAGTCTCAGAGTCATCCCACCGCCACGTGTAGGGTTGGTGAGGGTGCGCAGATCCATGGCTCACCAAGGTTGTAATAATAATTGCCATGTGTTGTAGGAGGTGATCGAAATCCATCCCCCAGGGTGCTTTTAAACAGGCCTTGTTCAGCCTCTTAGTGCTTCCCCACCGTTTTACTCCTCTGCCTCGCTCATCAGTTCGGTTGCAGCGAACTACGAGGTACTAATTCTTCTTGGCAGCAGCAGTATTCTTCAGGGGAATCTGATTTGCACCCGTAATAAGTAGGGCTTCCACCACCTCCCACAATACACAGCCAACACACAATACTTATCGAGTCCGTTTCAATGTCAGCTTCAAATCCTCAGAACCTGGGGCTACTTCCCATTTATCTTCATGAGCTGGTCCTTTCACGTGGCTGGCATGCATCCACCCCTTCTCCGCTGTCCGGACGGCCGTTTCTGTGGTAAGCAAAACAACATAGGGGCCTTCCCATCGTGGTGTTAAAGACGTCTCTTTCCAAGTCTTAATTACAACCTTGTCCCCAGGTTGTATCTTATGAATTGCTATGTCTAACGGAGGGCGTTGTACTACCAAACCTTTTGCTCTTAACTCCTTCTGTCGGTTCATGAGTTGTATTAAATAGGGTCTTAGCTGGGCATCCTGTAATTGAGGGTCGTCGAGTGGCAATAACATTTCAAAAGGAGAAACTCCTACATCAGTTCTGGGCTGTGTCCAAACAAATTAGGTGATTCAGTGAATCCTTGAGGAAGGACAGTCCACCGTAATTGTTGCTTTCGGTGGGTATCTGGGTCCTCCCATTCAAAGGCGAAATAGTCCCTGCTACCTTCCTCCAGAGGACGTGACCAAAATGCATCCTTTAAGTCCACTGCGCTATACCACCGATCGTCTGGGTGCAATTGGTCTAACAGGGTATGGGGATTTGCCACAACAGGAAATCTAGTCACGGTTCTCTTGTTAATTTCTCTTAGATCATGTACGAATCTATATTTGCCATCTTTCTTTTTTACCGGTAATACTGGAGTAGTAAAGGGGGACATACAGGGTTCTAGCAACCCTTGCTGTAATAACCTTTGAATTTCAGGCTTTAACCCCCGTCTGCCTTCCTCAGACAGGGGGTATTGTTTAACTCTCGTTGGTACACTCGGGTCGGTTCCTACACTTTCTGGAGTGTACCAAACTTCAGGATTTATGCTTTGTTCATCCTCCGCCCTCAGGGGGCACAACCTAATTTTTAACTCTTTATCTACCACCTCTAAATTTATATCTAATTCTATTATTAAGTCTCTACGTAATAAGTTATATTCTGCCTCAGGTACTAAGATCCTACCCCTAATTTAGAATCTAATTCAATTAACACCTCTTTAATAACAGGGACCCCGAAGGGTTCCCCTTTTGCCCCTATCACTTGAACCTTTTCCATCGCCTAAAGACCAATTCTGGACTGTAGATCTTTCAGCCCCTGTATCTATGAGGAACTCGATTTCCTCGCACTGGGGACCTATTTTTAATTTTATCAAGGGCTCCATTTTCTTTCGGGCCCCCAGCAAATAGAGCCCCTGACACCCCTAATCTTCCTTAAACATCTTCTCATCCTATATTCTTTGTCAGCATGCCCTCTTCATGTGACCCTTTTTATTACAATAAAAACAAGTCACATTCATTTGTCCCTGACCACCTCTCTCTTTCTCCCCTTCAAACTTTCTGTGCATCATCCTGGGCCTTCCCCTTTGTTCAATTCCTCTTTGACCTTCTCGCACTGCTGCTACCATCATCCGTACTTGTTTCTTTTCCTTCTCGTCCTCTCTCCTAACATACACCTTCTGTGCCTCCCTCAGGAGTTCATCTAAACCCTTATCTTGCCAGTCCTCTATTTTCTCTAATTTCTTCCTAATATCCACCCAGGATTTGGCCACAAACTGAGTTTTAAGTAGGGCCTCTCCCACAGGAGTCCCTGGATCTAAGCCACTATATAGCTGCAGACTCTTCCGCAGCCTTTCTAACCATTCCGTCGGGGTCTCATCCCTCCTTTGTTGTTCGTTAAAGGCCTTATTAATATTCTGCCCTCTTGGAACCGATTCCCTAATTCCCTGAATGATAATGGTTCTTAAATCTTGCATATGACCGTGATGGATCGGGTCCTGGTTATTCCAATTGGGTGACTGCATCGGCCACTTAACGTCCGCAGCCGGACCTTGTTGGTGTTGTTGGCCCCAGATTCGCATACCAGCTCGCCTAATCATTCCCCTTTCCTCTGATGTAAACAAAATTCTCAGGATGGACTGTAATTCCTCCCAGGTATAAATATTAGGACCCAGAAACTGGTCCACCCGCTCTGCCACTCCCAGCGGGTCCTCTAGCAGGTTTCCCATTTCCTTCTTAAAATCTCAGACATCCCCAGAATTAATGGGGACGGCCACATATCCCATGCCTGGTTGTGGTCCTCCCATTGCTATTTCCCTTAGTGGATACACTCCCCCTTCGTTTCTGGGCTGCTGTCTTCTGGCCTGACTTCTAGTCACTGGAGTCAGAGTCGCTATCAGAGTCTCCCCGGGGTTGCAGGTTAGGAGACCCAGGAGTTGGAGGGGCTGTAGGTGGGGGTGGTGGAAAATAGGGAGGCGGTGGGGCTGGGATCTCTAATTCTCGGTTTTTCTTACGCCTCCCGCCCCTTCCTTTTTCTTTTAGAGGATATAAATTGGCTCGAGTTTCCGAGCTGATTCACAAATGTGCATATTCACTTTCTTCTAAACTAAAGGGTTTCTTTGAATTCACATAAATATTTAGGGCCTGACAAACCTATTCTTCAAAAGACCCAAATATGGGCCAGTAAAGGTGGTCTCCTCGAATCTGTTCACCACCCCAAACTTCAATATAATAATTTATCATTTTTACTTTATTCTTTTCCCCACCTAAAAGGGGAATCGTCCCAATCTTTAATCATCAGTCCCTTCCCAAGAGACTATCTGGAGGAATAGGGGTAACCGTTACCCCACCCATGGGACCAGAAGGCTTACTCTTCTTCTGTCCCATCTTCCGGAGCACCTTCTCACACACACACAACCGCTTCCCCCTTTTTGTGGCCCAGTCCCTCGCGGGATATGGGAACCGCACTACCGAGAGGTCCGCACTCGCTTCGTCCTACTGGATGTCTCACACGTTGTGCTCCGGGGAACCCAACCCCAACCGAACGGATCACCGGCCTATACTTACTCACTCCTCGAGTCTTCGTTCGGCCTTCGTGCACAAAGATTACCTAGGGGTTGCCCGGGTTTATTTGCTTGCTGCTGAATTTAGGATTCGTCGGTGAAGGATTCAAGTGAAAGTAGTCCTAACGAAGGCCGCTGAAATCAGCGGGGCGCCCCCTTCGAAGGGCTTTTCAATCGAATTGCCTTCATCCGAGTCACGGCACCAAATTGTTATAAGTTTACTCTCTTAAATAATTTTCCAGAGAGCTTTTAGGTCAATAAGTAAATTTATTGAATTAAGTAAGCACAGCAAGCAAAACAGCGCTGGGCGGCCGGGGAGTCTCTGCTCTACCAACGGCGCGCACTTTACCCCCACCAGAGTCCCCTTTTATAGCTTGGTTCCGGGTATGTTCTGCGGCTGCGCGTACTGTTGCTAGGGGGTCGTCTCGGTCCCTCTGGTGGTCGTGAAGATGAAGGCCGTAGTCTTCCTCTGCATTGTGACTCAACTTCTTTTCCCTTGTTTGGTTAACAACTTATCAGGGAGTGGTTACAGGAGGGAAAGAAGGGGGGAGGAGGGGGCTCCTCCTCCTTGCCGGACTCTTTTGTTACATTAAGTACAGTGCCTAGCCAGGTGCTTCACAGTTTCTTATCTCAGCAAGAGACCTTCACTACCCCCACTCCTCAAACAGAACTCCTTGCTCTTATAATACAAAAGACAATGAACAAACATTTATTGTATATTACATTGGATAACTGCAGCACCCTCATATTGGATTTTACCAACAACTTGAAATTGGATGTAAAATAAAAAGAAAGCAAATTTTTACTGTCTGGAAATTCACTGTAAATAAAACATTGAAAAAAATGTTATTTGATAGAGCTTATTGACTCAAGTTATTTACTGTTGTAGGCATAGATTTATTTTCCTTGGATGCTCAAGATCATTTCTGGCAATGTAAAAGGCCATAATAATTCATAAATGAGTTACTCTGTCAGTATTTTAAGTGTAACTCTGATTTGGAGCAGAAAGCAGTGCAAATGAGGATGAGAAAGGTACTGAAATCCTTGGGGAGAGTATTTGACTGTCTTGGTTAATATCAGTTACTGTAAATACTGCCCTATACCTTTTTTTTCAGGGAGTTTACAAATCTGGTAGAGAGCTGGTTTGTTCAGTATAATTCTCAGAGAAGATAATCTAACTGCTCCTGAATCAACCAGTTATGCCTGTTCTGTTATCTTTGGCTGATAATCTTTCTGAGAATGCAGAGAAGGAAGGATAAAGCATATACTTTTATTCTGTTTCCTGGAGTCTGTGGTGTTGCTCTTTTCACATTTAGGCCCTGATAGACACACATCATAGTTCTGTCTTGCATGTCTTTTGCTCTGTAAAATCCCTGCCTACCATGGCTGGTTTTTTTGTTGTTGTTTGTTTTTTTGTTTGTTTTTTTTTCAGAAGGGGTAAATTTGTTCCTTGTCTCTGGATTGTGAGTTGATGCAACAAGGAAAGAAATAACTGCGCTGATTCACAGTCATGTCAGCAAAAACAACCAGAGCTAGCCTGTCCTTGATCTGCCAGCAGATCAGAGAGAAAGGAACAAGACAGCATCTAGTCCAGGAGAATATAAAGGAACCCTAAATAAAATCTGGAATGTGTGTGTGCATGCAGGAAAAAAATCCTACAGTTTTGTTGTTGATGCATAAGCAGCTTTTTAAAGACTAAAAAGCTGACAACATTTTATACACAGTATAGGGTGTTGTTTGAGACCAAATCAATGTGTTGTGTTGACCCTTCTTTCCCACTAATTTTAAAAGAAGTTTATTTCTGCAAAATGTGTGAGGCAAGTTTCTGTTAGTGTCTTCATAATTAATTCTGTTTTAAAAGCACCAAAGGCTCACTTTGAGAGTTTTTGTAGCTGATGTCCACTAGTTCTCTTTTTAGGAGCTTAGACTACACTGATGTATCAGGCAGACTTATACATTCCTCCGCATGAACTGGCTTTAATGCTGAGATTACAGTGCTTTCCATAGCACTGGTGAGGAGCTTTGTCAGCTAAAAATGTTAAAAACAAACAAACAAACAAACAAAAACTCTTCTCTCTGCCTTGCCCCTGTTCCTCCTCAGCCAGCCCCATACACCCACATTGATTTTTAACTTGTGTTTAGGATGCCATACTGTAGATGCAATTGCCATCACTGGCAATTAAACTGCCATTGAGTTAGAGCTATCAAAACCTATTGCTAAGATTTCAGCAGCAGTGGCGGTACAGTTCTGGCAGAGGTGGTGGCACTGAGTTCACAGGCTGGGGCAGGCTGTGGATCCAAGACAGCTGGGGTAGAGCTCTTGCTTAAAGAGCTGTGTTGGCAGGATATGCATTGTAGCTTGTTTTCACAGAGTGAAATCAATAGCCATACAAGCTTACATGTGCACTCATTCAAGCATATCGTCTTGTGCTGGTGTTGAATCCTATGGTTTATTCTAATCAGAGCATACATTTGCTGCCATCCATCAATGTTCAACTGGTCAAACTGACCCTGTGGCAGTGAATGTAATGAATTGACATTTTAGCAAGAGATTTTTTTCTATTAAGTAACAATGTTAGGGTTAAGAAACATTTCTTGGTAATGGGATGGGAGATTCATAGCCAAATATTATCGTGTATATAATAAAGGAAGGCATAAATAATGATAGAAGGATGGAGAAGACAAGACAGGCCTTGAGAGATGGAACAGGAACAACTTGAGCCTCGTTAAAAAAGATAAGTTGGATAAGGTGGGTTAGGACTGAAGCCAAGAACTAAATAAAGTCAAGAACTGAAAAGGAGCATGCACCAAAGAGAAAAGGTGAAAAGTTTAACCCTGAGGATGACTCCTTACTTCATCTGGACGACCCCCAGGACGACCACCAGAGAGCACCACGCATGTGTGAATGGGAGGAGAAATAATTAACATACGAAGCGAGGCTGATATTGTAAATATTAATGAATACTAATGAATATGTAACTTTTAGGATATTAATAGTGATCGGGATGTAACAGGACTTGAAGCCAGATTTGGGCGCCTGCCCCTGGTTTCCAGCGCTGAATAAAGCACCTTCATATAATCACCTTGTGGTTATGTGTCTGCTACGCTAACAACAATACAACTAAAAAAAATTATACCAGGCTATCAAGGCTAGGCAGTATCAAAAGGCTTTTAAACAAGCCATGCCTTAACCATTTAAGTTGTTCACAGAGGTGTATGATCTGTAGTACTATAGTGGCAGGCAGCATAGTGTGCTGCAGTTGCTGGGAGATACTGCTCTCCTTGTTGTAGATAGATATGTTGCACATCTATATATTCTTGCAAAGACAGAGGTCTGCAGCTGCCCGTGATACCTCTAGACAAGGCTCATTTGGGAAGAGTACTGAAGAGGTCAGTGACCATTTTAGCCTTCTTAAGGGCAGGTGACACTGAAGATCCTGCTGCAGTCATTGAAAAGCTGTTCTGGAGAGCTAGTAAAACCATTGGCTGCAGTGCAAGCAGTAAGCCTTAAAACAGTCCTCAAAAAACATTCTGTGAAATTCAAAACAGGACACATCAATGACTTTTCATTTCAAATTAAGCTAGGCAAAGAATAACTGCTCGTCTGTACTGTTGTACGAGCTGTTGTGTGATGATTTAGTTGATGGGCTGGGAAAACAGCATTCCCTGGCACCTCTGCTTCTGGGTGACCGACAACTCCTGTTCTTCATTGTTTAGGATAAATCCCATCTGGGAGACTAATTTTCTTGTGGCTTTGCAGTTCTCAGTGCCTGGTCTGTCTGTGGAAGCGTGATAGGTATGCTCAAAGGAAAACAGATTCAAGGTCTTACTCTAAAATGTCTGCCTGCATTTTTAGGCTAAAGGTGCTACTTCAGGATTGAATGTGTCTAAGGAAAAACATTCAGCAAATGAAGGATAAAAATACTGGCTATATTAGAAGGCTCTACAGTAACAAAGTTTGACCTACTTCTGAACTCTGGAGGAGAGCAGATGTGTGGCTTTGCTGCTGATCCTGCATATATACTTAGGTAGTTGTTTTCCTAGAGTACATGCTGTGTTCTGAAAGGTTTTGACAAGGAAATGAAGCTTTGACTTTTAAATAAGCCCCAACTCTTCCTGAAATGCTGGAACATTTAAATAAGCCCCAAACCTTTCCAGAAATGCTGAACACTGCTAATAGTGACTTGTTTCTCTATAAGCAGTGATCAGAAAAGTAAATGTCAGTTAATCACATAGGTTTCATGATTTGTTTAGTGCTTTTCATGAATGCCTTTTTTTCCTGCTGGGATGTTTTAATGGATTCTGAAACATCATTAATCATCCTTTAGTGTCATAGCAATAACAGAAAATTAGTCAGGAAACAAATGGTTATAAATTTAAAAAATTAATGATATTAAACTGATACAAAATTATTGCTCAACTTTATACGCAAGCCATAAATGTGTCCTTGAGCAATGAGTCTTGTACAGAAAGTCAAGATTGAAAATCAGAAGAAAAAGGGCACCAAATCTTTTTTCTCTGCTGCTGTGCAACATTATATTAGTCTTTGCTTTATGCACATAGGTAATGCTAGATAATCAACTGTAGTCTAAACTTGTATCTCAAGGAGGAGTATACAAACCTTTCATTGGTTCTTTGGTTTACTATATCTCTTAGCCAAATAGCCTGTGTGACTCGGTAGCCCAGACATGGCAGGTCTGTTAGGTATTAATGCAGTGGTAGAAATGTTACAGGTTTTCCACTGTAGCTGAAATTGACAGTCACTCTGCCTGATTCTTTTGTCTGTATTTATTAATGAGTTGCACAAGCTTGTAATAACTTTCTGAATACCCTTGATGATGTGATGGTTATGCAAGCCCTGTTTAAATTCTCATCTCTGATTTTGTTTAGCTATGGTAAAACTGGCTATAAGGGCCATTTCATTTAGTGAAATTAAAATACTCCAAAATTTCAGCATAAACTGAATGCTAAACTGCAGTAAAGTATGGTTGAAAACATGGAGTACTGAGCAGGGAGGAGAAGCTGTAGTACTGTAGTGCTCGTCTTTGTCCCTGTTAACTGCTAGCTCATTTCCCTCCTGTGCTTTTTCATCTCCTTTTGTGCAAAGGTCTTCTCCCTCATTTGTGGTGTTCCAAAACTGAACTGGAAAAGGTGATGATTGGTATGAAACCCTCTCAGTTATTTTGCTTACTGAAAACCTGACTTGCTGTTTAATGGTTATTTTATATTTTAGACCCTTATTCATTAAAATGGTATGTGTGTAATTTGGGATATTTATCAAATACTGGAATAAAGTACATTTCTATAGACTCTGAGATCTGTGTATATTGTGTGGAGGGCCTTAGTGAAGGGACAGGGGATATATTAAATCTAGAAGAAAGAACTGACCAGAATCTGCCCAGCTTTTTTGTATTCTATAAACAATGTTTTATCAGCACCAAGTATATTGTAATTTTCTGAGCTCAGTTTGCTTTTATAAACATGTTTAGATGCTCTCTTCACTCAGCATGGAATAAAAGAGGAGAATTAAGTAATTTATCAGCATGACTGTAAGAAGTGGATAGCAGTAAACAATAATGTTCTGATGGGTGTAGTACAGCCCAGCCACTCTTAGAGACTTGTAAACAGCAGTGAAACAAAATGGCATGCAGGAAATCAAATTAGACTGCATTAAAAACTTGGAATATTCTGCTTTTCTACAGTGTCTCTGCTGATCCAGGCTTGACAGTGTGAAGTAGGGAGGAGGAGTTCCTCCTTGAATAGTTGCATAACTGAAGTGCAGAGTGAGCATGTTATGTTCAACTAACTATGGGAACTTAAATGTATTTTATAAAATGTGTTAATGACAGGAATGTTGTAGCATCCAAGGCACCAGGCTTCTGGCATTGCTTAGTCCTTAATTGGAGGTTTATACGAAACCTCATTTCTGAGTACTGAAGCTTGTGAATACAAAATAATGTGATAACTGAGACATGCAGTGTTGGTGTTTAAGAGCACACAGAATAAATGTCTGGCTTGTCTGTATCGTGTATTCCAGTGTTAATATATTTTGTTGCTGTATGTTTTTAGAATTGCAACTTCCCATTTTTTATCTGTCTGCACTTCTTGGTGTTTTCAATTCACATTTGGACAGGCTTAAATTTATTCCCAAAGGTGATCCGGAAGGTCCTTTTTTCTTCACAAAATAAGGTTATTCATATATACTTTTTATGAAGCATAACAACAATTTTAAAAGGCTAAAAAGAAATTCTCTTTTCATAAACCTTCAAAATATCAAGACTGTCAACCCAAGTCTTCTGTGATTATGCTGAAGGACTGAGATATATACTGTTAGCTCCTGAATTTTAAATGAAGTGGCATATGTGTTGAATCTTTAATAAATTCATCTTTTATCCAAAATGTTAGATGCTGAAGTGAAGTGAGTGTGTAGTGGGTTTACATGGCAAGGTTTTGGTAGCAGGGGGCCATAGGGGTGGCTTCTGTGAGAAGAATCCAGAAGCTGCTGTGAGAAACTAAGTTGTGTTTTTGCAGTAGAGAACTAATTTTCTGTATTCCAAGGCAGTTGTGTAGTCATAACAAGGAGAAATGCTAAGTAGATAAGTGGACAGTAGAAGGCCTCACTGTTCCAAAATAAGGTGGAAGCTTGAGAAAAACAGGATGAGCAGTGTGAGAACAGTAAAACAAAGATCACAAGTTCTCAAAACATAAGAAAGGGAAAAAAAAAGGAAAAAGGAGAAATTAAAGGGTTAAAAAAAAAGAAAAATTGTACGTATATGGTATAGAGGAGTGTTGAGTAGCTTGTGAACCTGTAGTACTCAGCCAATGAGGAAACAGGGGAGGTCATCAGGCGTCGGGTAATAGGGAATAAAAGGTTATGATTTGCTTACTAAAATGTGCTCCTGACTGACAGGATGCCCCCCATTGCAATCGCGAATAAAATAGCTTTACAGAAGATCTGTCTGAAGAAAATTATTTGAGATTTTTCTCACAATTTGGGGGCTCTTCCAGGGTCTTGTCGCCTGCCGAAGAGTTCTTGCCACCACAGACAGGAAGGTGCACCCCGCTGATCTCAGTGGTCTTTTCGAGGGTGGTGGGTTGTCTCAGTACGGCTGGCAAAGGACCGAGACTGTTAATCTGAAGACAGGCTCTGCGAAGCTCTGAGGAGAAGGGAGGCCAGCACTGAAATACACAGACACAGCCCAGAGATAGTTCAGCCTGGATCGGGAACAGGCATGGGAAATACTGCTGATAACCCGGACCAGGAAGCCATGCATAGACCGAGGTAAGGGAAACTTTACCGTATCTTGGGTTGGGTTCGGGGACACTCTTGTGTGGAGTGTGAATGAGATGCACTTTTAATGCGAAGCAAGCGTGGAGTCCCGATCTGCGAGGTTCTATAGTCCCACGAGGGGACGAACGAAGTCCCCTCAGCTGGAGAGGGACAAAGCGAAAGAAAGACAAGCGAAAGAGAGTCTTGGGGGTTTGGGCCCTTAGGTGTACGGTACCCCGAGGACGGTGAAGTGAGGTGCTCGGCAGTACACCCCACCTCTGTCCTAATCCTAGGTGAAGGCGTGTGGTACCCTGTCAAGTCCACAGCAGCACGTCAGGAAGAGATGGGGATTAAGGGTTCCAAGAGTCAGCAGGGTGGGGTTGGAGACCCCGGGACTGTGCCTAAAGATAGCCCTTTGGAGAGAATGATAAAGTTTTGGAAAAACAACCCAAAGACTAGGGATAAAGATTAAAAATTATATAATAAAAAAATGGTTTGATATTGTGTAATTGTCTGGCCTAAAAAGCTAATAAAAGGAACTTCAGTATTTTGGCCAAAATAAGGGTCTGATGAAAATTCAGGCTTGAAATTTATATGTAACAATAAAGTTCCATTTTTGGAGGAGGAATCAAGTTATGCTCTCTATAATCCTAATATTGCACCGGAGGCAGTGGCAGGTGCTCCAGGAGGGGAGACAGGGACTGCAATTGATGCTGTCCCTGGAGAAGTCATGCCGGGGAGCGCGGAGCAGCAGGAGCGTGGAGCAGCAGGAGCGGAGGCGGGGGGGGGTTCCAGGTGGGGTCGTTTGGGGCCGTGCAGGGAT
>MU011526.1:0-10526 GCA_011074415.1 Stictonetta naevosa
GGATGTCTTATTCTCATTATGTTTTAACTACAAGATTTATTCTATCCTAAAGTGAGTTCATACAATATCAAGTCAGAGTCGCTATCAGTCTCCCCGGGGTTGCAGTTTAGGAGACCCGGGAGTTGGAGGGGCTGTAGGTGGGGGTGGTAGAATATAGGGAGGGGTAGGGCTGGGATCTCTAATTCTCGGTTTTTCTTACGCCTCCCGCCCCCTCCTTTTTCTTTTAGAGGATATAAATTGGCTCGAGTTTCCGAGCTGATTCACAAATGTGCATATTCACTTTCTTCTAAACTAAAGGGTTTCTTTGAATTCACATAAATATTTAGGGCCTGACAAACCCATTCTTCAAAAGACCCAAATACAGGCCAGTAAAGGTCGTCTCCTCAAATCTGTTTACCACCCCAAACTTTTTTACTTTATTCTTTTCCCCGCCTAAAAGGGGAATCGTCCCAATCTTTAATCATCAGTCCCTTCCCAAGAGACTATCTGGAGGAATAGGGGTAACTGTTACCCCACCCATGGGACCAGAAGGCTTACTCTTCTTCTGTTCCATCTTCCGGAGCGCCTTCTCACACACACACAATCGCTTCCCCCTTTTCGTGGCCCAGTCCCTCGCGGGATGTGGGAACTGCACTACCGAGAGGACGTCTCACAATGCCGTGCTCCGGGATACCTAACCCCAACCGAACGGATCACCGGCCTATACTTACTCACTCCTCCTTGAGTCTTCGTTCGGCCTTCGTGCACAAAGATTACCTATGTGTTGTCCGGGTTTATTTGCTTGCTGCTGAATTTAGGGTTCGTCGGTGAAGGATTCGAATGAAAGTAGTCCTAACGAACGCCACTGAAATCAGCGGGGCGCCCCCTTCGAAGGGCTTTTCAATCAAATTGCCTTCATCCGAGTCACGGCACCAAATTGTTATAAGTTTACTCTCTTAAATAATGTTCCAGAGAGCTTTTAGGTCAATTAAGTAAATTTACTGAATTTGAATTAAGTAAGCACAGCAAGCAAAACAGCGCTGAGCAGCCAGGGAGTCTCTGCTCTACCAACGGCGCGCACTTTACCCCCACCAGAGTCCCCTTTTATAGCTTGGTTCCGGTATGTTCTGCGGCTGCACGTACTGTTACTAGGGGGTCGTCTCGGTCCCTCTGGTGGTCGTGAAGATGAAGGCCGTAGTCTTCCAATGCATTGTGACTCAACTTCTTTTTCTTTATTTGGTTAACAACTTATCAGGGAGTGGTTACACGAGGGAAAGAAGGGGGGAGGAGGGGGCTCCTCCTCCTTGCCGGACTCTTTTGTTACATTAAGTACAGTGCCTAGCCAGGTGCTTCACAGTTTCTTATCTCAGCAAGAGACCTTCACTACCCCCACTCCTCAAACAGAACTCCTTGCTCTTATAATACAAAAGACAATGAACAAACATTTATTGTATATTACACCCAGCAAACTCCTGCGAGACAGTGGTGAGGCAGAATAAGTCAAAGGAGAACAGACTTCTTACTCTGGTTTACAAAAGACTCTCTGAAAGCAAACAGCTATTTGTGAAAACTTGTTACCTAATGTCTGCAGAGGAAAGGTGAAAAAAACACCACCTTAGATCACAAACCTCAGGGTGCTTTTTAAAAACTAGTTCCAGGTCACTTTTACATCCTTATAAAGAACAAATTGAAAAGACCTCTCTTACATTCTGGGTCTAAAACTTTACATCAATCAGGCAGTTGTTTGCAAGGTTCGCATTTCTCAACATGCGGTTCAGAATATTAAGACCTAAATAAAACACACTGAACTCTGCCTTGAGTTTCAGAGCTGCACTCAACTTGTTCAGGGGCTGATCTAAATGCGCAGTGTGAGCACAATCACTCATGACATCTCTCCAAGTCCTTGTAAGCGTGCTTTCTGCAGATGTACAATTGAAGGTACATTTCTCAGTGTTTGACGGTACAATTCTCAATGTTTGGTGGAATAACCAAAACTCCTTTCTGCAAACTGAGGCTTCCTCCCATTGAGTCGCGGAAAACTGACTTCACAATCAGTAAGATTGTAAAGTAGGTATGTTTATTCAGCACTGGGTAGCACGGGGGGTAGTCCCACCAAAGTCATGTGCAATAATTCGCTCGCTTGCATTCTCTGTTATCCCCTAAATTATTACATATGCATTAAGTTTTGCAACACACCTATGCATATTCATTTCCTAGCTCCAGCTAGCCCCGCTTCGTATGCTAATTATCTTATCAGTCCTTCTGCACTTGCGTAGTATTCTCTGGGGGTCGTCGGGTGGTCATCGGGATGAAGTAAGACGTCTTCATCAGGGTTGAACTTTTCACCTCATCTCCCTGAGCATGCTCCCTGAGCCCTTGGTCACAATCTGGGCCATAAGGTTGGTTTGGTCCAGTTCTTGGGATCCAAGGGGCTCCTTTTATCTCAAGGCCTTGCATGCTTATCTTATCCTTTATAAACAGTCCTCCTTATCGCTGAGCCCTTGCTCACAGTCTGGACAATAAGGTTAGGCTGATCTGGTTCTTGGAGCCCCAGGGGCTCATCTGGAGGCCTAAGCGCAGCACAGGCACAGTACATCACAAATGTAGCACATATTAAGCAATGGGTGTTGCCTACATATTTATTCTTAATCAGTCGCTCTCTAATTTCTAATCCCATGTTTCACCATAACAGCCCATTCACTTACTTTCTCCTTTGGGATTCCAAAAGAACAGATCTGAAGTAAATGTGTGTTAGGGACAGGCCACATCCACTGCTTATCTCCCTGTGCTCTGACCTCTCCTTCACCCACAATATTCTCTGGCTCCCCCAGGCAGTGAGCAGGGATGTTTGTGCTATTGTTCAACCTCCCTGGCAAATCTTTCTGTTATCTCATGCTCTGTTCTGTACCAGCAGGAGCTGGCATAACAAGAGGGAGTAAATGTTGGCTAGAACATCCACCTCTCACCACATTTTACTCTACACCAACAATATAAAAAGCCACGAGGCAGCATTTTCCATGCTGCCCAGGTGTGGCGTAATAACCACACGGAGACCAGGGTTCTTTTAGGATCAGTAACTGCTACTACTTTATTGATGACATAACTTCAACTTCAACTTATTGAGGACAGGCTCCCCTCTTATACCATTCGCTCTACACCAGTACTTTTCCACTAACTATTCATTGGTCAACAACTTTGCCCGGCAACCGCAAACACCCAGCATCTTCCATGCCTTAACGACTGGAGAACAAGCAGTCCGAGAGATGGCAAGGGGTCTCATGAATCACCCTTCTTTGTTCCCTCTAAACTCTTTACATTCCTGATGGCCTTGTTGTTAAGAGTCTAATGTTATCACCAGCCATGGGGCTTGTCGACCCCCATGGCCACACTCCCACACCTAGGCAATAAGCCCATATATGATCTGGAGGAAGGGGAGGGAAGTGACAATCTCATAGAATCACAGAATGGTTTGGGTTGGAAAGGGCCTTAAAGACCATCCAGTTCCAACCCTCTGCCATGGGCAGGGACACCTCCCAGCAGACCAGGTTGCTCAAAGCCCCATCCAGCCTGGCCTTGAACACTTCCAGGGATGGGGCATCCACAACTATGCCCCAGCCCTGCTCAGTCCCTTCTGACTGAGGCCTCTCAGACCACAATCACTGCAGATCTGGATTATATTCAAGAAGGTAAAAGGCTCTGGGGCCCTTTTACTGATCATCTGAATTATTCCAATCAAGGTATGCCTGAATATGCTGGGCACGTGCATTATACAATAACAGCAGAATTGGATAGAATTTAGCTGCCAAAACACAGATATATAGTACTATTTCAGCTGTTTCCCCTGTAATATACAATAAATGTTTGTTCATTGTCTTTTGTATTATAAGAGCAAGGAGTTCTGTTTGAGGAGTGGGGGTAGTGAAGGTCTCTTGCTGAGATAAGAAACTGTGAAGCACCTGTACTTAATGTAACAAAAGAGTCCGGCAAGGAGGAGGAGCCCCCTCCTCCCCCCTTCTTTCCCTCGTGTAACCACCCCCTGATAAGTTGTTAACCAAATAAAGAAAAAGAAGTTGAGTCACAATGCAGAGGAAGACTACGGCCTTCATCTTCACGACCACCAGAGGGACCGAGACGACCCCCTAGCAACAGTACGCGCAGCCGCAGAACATACCCGGAACCAAGCTATAAAAGGGGACTCTGGTGGGGGTAAAGTGCACGCCGTTGGTAGAGCAGAGACTCTCCGGCCGCTCAGCGCTGTTTTGCTTGCTGTGCTTACTTAATTCAATAAATTTACTTATTGACCTAAAAGCTTTCTGGAAAATTATTTAAGAGAGTAAACATAACAATTTGGTGCTGTGACTCGGATGAAGGCAATTTGATTGAAAAGCCCTTCGAAGGGGGCGCCCCGCTGATTTCAGCGGCCTTCATTAGGACTACTTTCACTCGAATCCTTCACCGACGAACCCTAAATTCAGCAGCAAGCAAATAAACCCGGGCAACCCCAAGTAATCTTTGTGCACGAAGACCGAATGAAGACTCAGGATTGAGTAAGTATAGGCTGGTGTTCCATTCGGTTGGGGTTGGGTTTCCCGGAGCACAACGTGTGAGACGTCCAGTGGGACGAAGCGAGTGCAGACCCCTCGGTAGTGCAGTTCCCATATCCCGTGAGGGACTGGGCCACGAAAAGGGGGAAGCAGTGTGTGCGTGTGTGTGAAGGTGCTCCGGAAGATGGGACAGAAGAAGAGTAAGCCTTCTTGTCCCATGGGTGTGGGAGTCCGTAGCGGGGGTCTGCCCCCCATTCCTCCGGATAGCCCACTAGGAATAATGATTAAAAATTGGGATGATTCCCCTTCTCGGCGGGGAAAGAGTAAAATTAAGATGATCCATTACTACGTTGAAGTCTGGGGCAACAAACCAATCAAAGGAGACCGTGTTTTCTGGCCCCCCTTCGGTTCCTTTGAGGACTGGATATGTCAGGCCCTAAATATTTATGTGAATTCAAAGAAACCCTTTAGTTTAGAAGAAAGTGAATATGCACATTTGTGAATCAGCTCGGAAACTCGAGCCAATTTATATCCTCTAAAAGAAAAAGGAGGGGGCGGGAGGCGTAAGAAAAACCGAGAATTAGAGATCCCAGCCCCACCGCCTCCCTATTTACCACCACCCCCACCTACAGCCCCTCCAACTCCCGGGTCTCCTAACCTGCAACCCCGGGGAGACTCTGATAGCAACTCTGACTCCAGTGACTAGAAGTCAGGCCAGAAGACAGCAGCCCAGAAACGAAGGGGGAGTGTATCCACTAAGGGAAATAGCAATGGGAGGACCACAACCAGGCATGGGATATGTGGCCATCCCCATTAATTCTGGGGATGTCTGAGATTTTAAGAAGGAAATGGGAAACCTGCTAGAGGACCCGCTGGGAGTGGCAGAGCGGGTGGACCAGTTTCTGGGTCCTAATATTTATACCTGGGAGGAATTACAGTCCATCCTGGGAATTTTGTTTACATCAGAGGAAAGGGGAATGATTAGGCGAGCTGGTATGCGAATCTGGGGCCAACAACACCAACAAGGTCCGGCTGCGGACGTTAAGTGGCCGATGCAGTCACCCAATTGGAATAACCAGGACCTGATCCATCGCGGTCATATGCAAGATTTAAGAACCATTATCATTCAGGGAATTAGGGAATCGGTTCCAAGAGGGCAGAATATTAATAAGGCCTTTAACGAACAACAAAGGAGGGATGAGACCCCGACGGAATGGTTAGAAAAGGCTGCGGAAGAGTCTGCAGCTGTATAGTGGCTTAGATCCAGGGACTCCTGTGGGAGAGGCCCTACTTAAAACTCAGTTTGTGGCCAAATCCTGGACGGATATTAGGAAGAAATTAGAGAAAATAGAGGACTGGCAAGATAAGGGTTTAGATGAACTCCTGAGGGAGGCACAGAAGGTGTATGTTAGGAGAGAGGACGAGAAGGAAAAGAAACAAGTACGGATGATGGTAGCAGCAGTGCGAGAAGGTCAAAGAGGAATTGAACAAAGGGGAAGGCCCAGGATGATGCACAGAAAGTTTGAAGGGGAGAAAGAGAGAGGTGGTCAGGGACAAATGAATGTGACTTGTTTTTATTGTAATAAAAAGGGTCACATGAAGAGGGCATGCCGACAAAGAATAGAGGACGAGAAGATGTTTAAGGAAGATTAGGGGTGTCAGGGGCTCTATTTGCTGGGGGCCCGAAAGAAAACGGAGCCCTTGATAAAATTAAAAATAGGTCCCCAGTGCGAGGAAATCGAGTTCCTCATAGATACAGGGGCTGAAAGATCTACAGTCCAGAATTGGTCTTTAAGCGATGGAAAAGGTTCAAGTGATAGGGGCAAAAGGGGAACCCTTCGGGGTCCCTGTTATTAAAGAGGTGTTAATTGAATTAGATTCTAAATTAGGGGTAGGATCCTTACTCTTAGTACCTGAGGCAGAATATAACTTATTACACAGAGACTTAATAATAGAATTAGGTATAAATTTAGAGGTGGTAGATAAAGAGTTAAAAATTAGGTTGTGCCCCCTGAGGGTGGAGGATGAACAAAGCATAAATCCTGAAGTTTGGTACACTCCAGAAAGTGTAGGAACCGACCCGAGTGTACCAACGAGAGTTAAACAATATCCCCTGTCTGAGGAAGGCAGACGGGGGTTAAAGCCTGAAATTCAAAGGTTATTACAGCAAGGGTTGCTAGAACCCTGTATGTCCCCCTTTACTACTCCAGTATTATCGGTAAAAAAGAAAGAGGGCAAATATAGATTCGTACATGTTCTAAGAGTAATTAACAGGAGAACCGTGACTAGATTTCTTGTTGTGGCAAATCCCCATACCCTGTTACACCAATTGCACCCAGACGATCAGTGGTATAGCGCAGTGGACTTAAAGGATGCATTTTGGTCATGTCCTCTGGAGGAAGGTAGCAGGGACTATTTCGCCTTTGAATGGGAGGACCCGGATATCCACCGAAAGCAACAATTACGGTGGACTGTCCTTCCTCAAGGATTCACTGAATCACCTAATTTGTTTGGACACAGCCCAGAACTGATGTAGGAGTTTCTCCTTTTGAAATGTTATTGCCACTCGACGACCCTCAATTACAGGATGCCCAGCTAAGACCCTATTTAATACAACTCATGAACCGACAGAAGGAGTTACAAGCAAAAGGTTTGGTAGCACAATGCCCTCCGTTAGACATAGCAATTCATAAGATACAACCTGGGGACAAGGTTCTAATTAAGACTTGGAAAGAGACGTCTTTAACGCCACGATGGGAAGGCCTCTATGTTGTTTTGCTTACCACAGAAACGGCTGTCCGGACAGCGGAGAAGGGGTGGACACATGCCAGCCACGTGAAAGGACCAGTTCATGAAGATAAATGGGAAGTAGCCCCAGGTTCTGAGGATTTGAAGCTGACATTGAAATGGACTTGATAAGTATTGTGTGTTGGCTGTGTATTGTGGGAGGGGGTGGACGCCCTACTTATTATGGGTGCAAATCAGATTCCCCTGAAGAATGCTGCTGCTGCCGAGAAGAATTAGTACCTCGTAGTTCGCTGCAACCGAACTGATGAGCGAGGCAGAGGAGTAAAACGGTGGGGAAGCACTAAGAGGCTGAACAAGGCCTGTTTAAAAGCACCCTGTGGGATGGATTTCGATCACCTCCTACAACACATGGCAGTTATTATTACAACCTTGGTGAGCCATGGATCTGCGCACCCTCACCAACCCTACAAGTGGCGGTGGGATGACTCTGAGACTCTCAAGACTAATATTACAGTAGGCTCACTTTCCTTTAATATAACTAATTGTGAATTATTCGGAACGGTAATGGGATACGGAGGAAGCACACAGGTGTAGTCCCCAGAGACAATATTCCTGGGGGGCTACAAACGTGAAGGCTCGGTTCCTGGTGGGAAACGCCACCTATGTAATATCACGGAGAATGGGAACCAATCAGCCGAATGGTTAATCCCAGCCAACAACACTAGGTGGGTTTGTTCGTCAGTGGGTGTAACTCGTTGTCTATCGCTAAAACTCTTTAATGTGTCTCACGATTTTTGTATGCAGGTAATAATTATACCAAGGATTCTATACCATCCTGAGGATTATATGTATACTCAACACACGGTAGAAAAAAAAGGGAACCGTTTACGGCTTTAACTCTGGCCACTTTAATAATCTTAGGAGGAGCAGGGGTCAGTAATCTATCTCGGCCCTGGAAAAATCTGTTAGGTCACTTTCAGAGGTAGTATTACAAAATTGTAGAGTATTAGATTTGGTATTTCTACAACAGGGCGGGTTGTGTGCAGCTCTGAAAGAAGAATGCTGCATGTATCCTGATCATACTGGAGTGGTAAGAGATACCATGGCTAAGCTCAGGGAAGGATTGGAGAAGAGAAAACGGGAATATGAAGACCGACAGAATTGGTATGAATCTTGGTTTAATTATTCACCTTGGCTTTATTCTCATCCGTGACCGACGAAGAAATTGCAGAAACATTAGTCCTCAGTAGCCAGGCATTGCAGAGATTCAATGAACAAAATGAGTAACCAAAAGAAAAAGGAGGGATTGTAATATACAATAAATGTTTGTTCATTGTCTTTTGTATTATAAGAGCAAGGAGTTCTGTTTGAGGAGTGGGGGTAGTGAAGGTCTCTTGCTGAGATAAGAAACTGTGAAGCACCTGGCTAGGCACTGTACTTAATGTAACAAAAGAGCCCCCTCCTCCCCCCTTCTTTCCCTCGTGTAACCACTCCCTGATAAGTTGTTAACCAAACAAGGAAAAAGAAGTTGAGTCACAATGCATTGGAAGACTACGGCCTTCATCTTCACGACCACCAGAGGGACTGAGACGACCCCCTAGTAACAGTACGTGCAGCCGCAGAACATACCCGGAACCAAGCTATAAAAGGGGACTCTGGTGGGGGTAAAGTGCGCGCCGTTGGTAGAGCAGAGACTCTCCGGCCGCCCAGCGCTGTTTTGCTTGCTGTGCTTACTTAATTCAATAAATTTACTTATTGACCTAAAAGCTCTCTGGAAAATTATTTAAGAGAGTAAACTTATAACATCCCCTATCCTACCTGGCTTCCACTTCCTACTCCATAGTAATGCAGCTCAATGTCCTGCATTGCATTTGACATTCATATCCAGATGTTCTGGATAACCTAGAGCAGTTCAAATGGTACTGGTGGTAGCTGATTTGATACCTAAAGCTTTAGAAATTAATTTCCCTATTAATCCCCCATGAAATATACATATACGTATACATATACATATACAATTTGGTGTTGGGGTGCTGCTTCTGAAATCTGTTTTTTTGTCTCAATATAAATTACATTTCCATATCTGGAGAAAAGGCAACCATCCCATCAAATGCAGATTTGCAGTGCAGAAGAAAACACATTCAGATGTTCAGTGGTCTCCTCCTTGAGAGAATCACAGGATGGATGAAGCAGTTCATAAAGAATGGTGTCAGCCCCCTTGCAGTATAAAGTCAAGTCCCCTTCTGGACTCCGCACTATAAAGAAGAGAGAAATTCTACAGATACCAGCCTGGAGCACTCAAGATTCATAGCACTTGCATCAAAACAAAGGTTTTCAGAGGTATCCAAACTCTAACAAGTGATGGCAAATTCACAGGAATCAAGATAAGCTTTGCTTAGAACAGAAGATAGTGCAACTACCATCAGCCTTAGCACAGGCAACTACACCCAGATTGCATTGGCCTGAGCAGATGCTCTGTTAGACTCCATGTCTCCTTCAAGTAGATCTTCAGGCAGGACATCTGTATTCAAAAGTCAAGAACAACTTATAAAAGTCAAGAACAAATATAAAGTCAAAGATTTTTTGTAGCAGTTATCTATGTGTGGAATTGAGAAGGAGCTGGGCAAGCTGTCTGCCACCACAGGAAAGCTGTGGCACCTGCAGTTTCTGCATATGAGGTATGGTGGTGGCAGTAATGTCATCTCCACAGAAACACATAGGGACTAGAGGCTCTGGTCCTTTCTGCTCCCATGTGGCACCTTCAAAAACACTGATTTATGTGTCGACATACTACAGAAAATCACCAGGGAGCCAAAAGGACCAGTAACAACTTCTGTGAAGAGAAGACACACTGTGGTGGTGCAAGGTAAACAGAACCACTCAGTCTGGTACCTTTAACAGTCCTCACCTTCTTTCTTCTCTTCTGGCATGTCTGGGACAGGGGCATGTGGAGGCCGAATTCAAAAGGCCGTGTTCCCCACACTATTCTCCCAAAGCAAGAAAAAGCCCTGATATGGAAAAAGATGACAGACAAGTGATGTAAAGGTTCAGCTCCATAGGCACTGCCCTTGTTATCTGAAAACAAGGAGTCCCAAGCAAAGGGGAACATAGTGGAGAAACAGACAGAAGCTCAAAGCACAAAGTGTCATGGAGGAATGCACTGCCAAATTGATCCCAATTCCCTCCCCATCCCAGTGAGCTCGGAGTTTCCAGGATGGGAGTCATCCTTCTGACCTGCACCAGCTGACATTCAGC
>MU011529.1:0-12303 GCA_011074415.1 Stictonetta naevosa
ATTTTATTTTATTTTATTTTATTTTGTGTTTCATGTGCTGGGCTGGGCTGCAGTTACAGGGACAAAGCCCACTGCTGGCAGTGGAGGTGTCAGACCCCCAGACTCTGCTTTTCCTCCTGATGCAGGTCTCCAAAGAAGTCACCCTGGATCAGCAACAATAGGAGAATGATGCTCAAAACTGAAATGCAGCAAAATTCATCCCTTAGAGCAATAAAATATTTGTATTACATGCTTTTTGAAATCTTATTCTTTAACTACATCATGCAAGCTCTGGAATTAGCTGCACAAGGCATGAAGGCTTGATGAAAACTATGGAAGAGATGTTAGGAGTTTCTTCATTTTAATGAGTTTCATGGTGTATTATGGTGCTGAGTCTATGAAGTTCAAGTACTGGGAGGAGCGTGATGTAACCACTTGAGCAAGTAAAGTCAGAAGGAAAAGCTGAAGTGACTTGGAGTATTAATGGGCCCCACTGAGGACTGTTGCTAACAAAGCCTCCCCAGGGATGTGTTAAGGCAGATAATTGGAGGCCATGGTTACAGAGAGGCAAAGGCACTGTGCTGAGAAGAGTCTTGGTTGCTTTTGTTGAAGCAGAAGAGTCAAGGCCTGACCCCAGCCACTGGGAGGGGAGATCCTGCACCCCATGTCTGGCTCAGGGCTCTTCCTGGGGTCTGTGGGATGTGGTGGGCAGTGTGATGCCACAAGAACACTGGTATGACACCTCTGAGCTGCTGCACAGGGTTGAAAAGAATCAATGAGGCCCCATTGCAATGACTATATCTCCTCGTAAGCTCTAGCCAAGGGGACCAAAACGTCAGTGCTGTTGGGGCCTTCCATTTTTACCAGCACCCTCTGCCTTTTCCTCTTCAGGCTTTCCTACCATGTCCCACATTTTGCCCTATATCCTTGAAGTCTGCAGACACCCATCTCTGTCCACCACCTTGCTCTCATCCTGGCATTTCCAGCATTTCACCAACGTCTCATCAACCCACACCAGCTGTTCCTTGAAACACAAAACCAGGGTCTTATCACAGACACTATTTGGGTGACCTCTGGCACCACAGCACTACTCTTTGAGGGATATTTCTTCATCCTCATGGCCAGTGCCAACCTTCCAAGGTGCACTTTGTGGCAGTTTTTCTCTCCTGCTCTTTCTTACTACCACAGAAAGCTCCATTGGAGTGGAAACCACTCCTAAAGTAGGCATCCCAAACCATCAGCCTTCTTGCAGCCTGTCAGCCAACCAGACACAAGTCACCTCACCAGCATCTTCCAAGCCATGAGCCTGCTGCTGGCCTTGCAGCTTCTTGGCTAGACACAACCAAGCTTTGTGCCTTGTGCCTCCTGTTGTCCAGTCATGCACTGAAGCAGAAGGGACAGGATAACCCATACCTTGGCCTTCTTTCTGCATGTGTCCTCCTGGGTATTTAGGCAGAGGGGATCCCACAGTCAGCATGCCAACCAGGTGCCTTCTGCTGGCCTGCCAGGACCACTCGCACATGTCAGCTGAAAATTACAGATCCCAGGTGAAAGTCAAGGGTGACCTGCCAGCTAGTTTAGACAGAAGTGACCTCAAAATCCCTTTCCGTGACACGTTCCTGCTGCTGCCCTACCAACTGCAGAGACAGAAGTGACCTCACAGTCACCGCCAGAGTCACATTTCTCCTTCTGGGGCAGGAGATCCTGAGGCAGAGCTGAGCTCATCAGAGCATTCCCACCCACCTCCTCCTTGTGGCCTACAAGCTGATCAAATCCATGGCCCCTCACATTCATCTTTGAATGCCATGTGGCTGCATGACAACCTCATGATTCCTGCCCTGCCCCAAGGGGCCAAGTGCCTAAAGTTAAGGGTTAGGAAAAGAGTTGAAGGTGAGAAGGTTAATGCACAGGAACAGGGGATTTGGGTGTTGGTTGTTCAAGTATGGGATTAGGGACTAGCGTTCACATTTCTGTGTTAGAGAATTATCAAAGGTATAGTGGGAGTGTTTGTTGTTCAGCTTGGGGTGCCAGGTCTGTGGGTAGGGTATGTGCAAGTTCTTTGTTTTAGGGTTTTGTTCAGGTCTGCAAGAAGTCTAGGGCTATATAGAACATTTTAATGGTAGTGTTAAGGGCAGGGATCAAAGTGAGCAAGAGAGTAAGGGTAATATAATGGGGCTACGGACTAGATTTGGCTTCAAGGGATATTGTGGTCAAACAGTGGATTCCTGTCAGGGTGTGGAATAGCACTGAGGTTTAGGTATTCATGTTACAGGTTAAAATAGGTCAAGGCCCTACATGACTGCTTTAAGTCAGCTTTACTGCGAGATCAACACTACCTGAACATTCTTACCTCTTCAAAATCATTAACTTCTGCTGTCCAAGCTTCCCTATCCTCCCTCAAATCTCACATCTCTCCTGGCCAGGCTTCTCCTGACTTCCCCATATCAGTCATCTTCTTAGGGGCAGCTTTCTGATGGCTTTCATGAACTCAGAGTATCTGTCTCACCTCTGTTGGCTACTCTGTTCCTGAGAAGGAAGCAGCTCCTAAGCCATCAGGGAGAGGGAAACAGAGGTCTGCAGGAGCATGCTTCACAATGTGCCCATCAGCTCTGCACCACCGCAGAAATGTGCATCCTGCCTACAAGTTTTGGCTCCAGAATGGCTCCTACAGATCCAGGGTAACTTTTTTCCAGGCCTTTATGCATGCTTTGTTTTCCCACAGGCATCTTGGAGGCAGTGGCCCCCTTTGTGTAGAAAACTGAAAGCAGCCCTGAAGGATGAGAAGATCTGGCCCACAGGGCTTTAAATAGGGTCTCTTCAATTATTTTGCAGTCTTATATGCCTTCACCTGCTGGCTCTTCAGCGCCTCCCCTGGCATTGCAGAGCCCTCCTTAGCCCCTGGACACCTCCGATTTGCTTTTACCCTAAAAGATTCTTTGGATGGTCTCTCATTTAATGAGGTTCTATTCACTACTCATTGAGCGCATTGTGCCTGGGTTCCCCTGACATCTCCTGGCAGCTCCAGCTACCTCTCCAGGCTGGCATCGGCCTTCAGCCCCAAAGCAGGGGCACATTCCTATGCAGGTGAGTCCAAGACCAGTTGTTGTCTGCTGTGGTAAGAGCTGTCATAAAGCTTAGTCCTGCCCTTGGTCCCTCACAGACCACCTTAGTACTTTCAGCCTGTGTCCTTCACTCCATGACGAACCCCAGAATACAGAAGAGCAGGGAGCAGCCTCTTGGCTCTATTCCTGATAGCACTTTTAGAGGAGGTGCCGAGGCTTCTGGGTTTGCCCTGAGCAGCCCCTTTTGTTACTGTGGTGCTAGCAGGGAGGCCAGCTGTGACCCAGAGCTGCACAGTGCCTGCTGCTGCCTGCAGCCACAGGGATGCCACCACAGAGACAACAGGACTGTCATCGAGGCATATGAGACCTCAACACTAACAGAGATACAAGAGCACAAGGAAACAAAGTGGAAGGCAAAGGAGAGCAGCAGTGAAAAAGCCACGTCCTGTTGCTGGCCATGGCCCTGGCTCCAGAGAAGCAGTAGCCCCGACCTGAAGGCAGCAGAGAGGCAGAGCTCAGCAGGCATTGAGGGGCAGCCCTGAGGGCCACGGGGGCTTCTCCCCCATGTGGGAGCTGGGCTCTTGGTCCTGAGCCCCTCCTGCATGCTGGGGCTGCTCCCCCAGCTCCAGAGCAGATGGGAAGATATGGCAGCTGAGACCAATGAATTTCTGATGACTTCCTTATTGGGTTTATCTACACAAGAAGCAGTGTTCTATCAGAAAATAATTAACGTGTAGGAGGCTAAGGATAATATTTTATAAATCAGAAAAAAATCGAGATAGTACAGATAGATAATAATAAAAAGTATGTAAAAAGTTTCTGAGAAAAGCTGAGATTTCTGATTATAGGCTTATTATTACAGCTGAATATGCTGAAGAATTATGTATTCAAGCAATGTCCTCACTGCATCCCTTAGTTCCTGGTTCCTTATGCTGTAGATGAGGGGGTTCACTGCTGGAGGCACCACCGAGTACAGAACTGCCACCACCAGGTCCAAGGATGGGGAAGAGATGGAGGAAGGCTTCAGGTAGGCAAACATGGCAGTGCTGATAAACAGGGAGACCACAGCCAGGTGAGGGAGGCATGTGGAAAAGGCTTTCTGCTGTCCATGCTCAGAGGGAACCCTCAGTACTACCCTGAAGATCTGAATATAGGAAATAACAATGAAAATAGAACAAGCAAATAATACAGAAACACTAAACACAACTACTCCAACTTCCCTGAGATATGCATCTGAGCAGGAGAGCTTGAGGATCTGGGGTACTTCACAGAAGAACTGATTGACAGCATTGCCTTTACAGAGGGGCAGTGAAAATGTATTGGCCGTGTGCAGGACAGCATTGAGAAAGCCACTGCCCCAGGCAGCTGCTGCCATCTGGGCACAAGCTCTGCTGCCCAGGAGGCTCCCGTAGTGCAGGGGCTTGCAGATGGCAACGTAGCGGTCATAGGCCATGATGGTGAGAAGGGAATACTCTGCTCCAACCAAGAAGAGTGAAAAGAGAATTTGTGCAGCACAGCCTTCGTAGGAGATTGCCCTGGTGTCCCAAAGAGAATTGGCCATGGCTTTGGGCAGAGTGGTGGAGATGGATCCCATGTCGAGGAGGGCGAGGTTGAGGAGGAAGAAGTACATGGGGGTGTGGAGGCGGTGGTTGCAGGCTACGGCGGTGATGATGAGGCCGTTGCCCAGGAGGGCAGCCAGGTAGATGCCCAGGAAGAGCGCGAAGTACAGGAGCTGCAGCTCCCGTGTGTCTGCGAATGCCAGCAGGAGGAACTCGCTCACAGAGCTGCTGTTGGACATTTGCTGGTTCTGGGTATGGGGTCCTGCCCAAGGAACAGGAAAACACTGATATTTTACAACAGAGTTATCTTAGAAAAAATATTTCCATTTTTCATTTAAAACTCCTTTTCTCATTTCAGAGGAAAAATTCCACTTTTCATTTAATCCCTCCCAAACAATTCTCCACTTCCATTCAGACTTTTGGCAGGTCTCTTTCATGACTTCTGACTGATGGTGCTTGAGAGTTTCACTGAGAGAAGGGGACTCTCTGTGGGCAATGCAGGAGTCAGTCCTGCCCTAAAGAAAGTGGTAAAGGTCATATAGTGATTTCTATTTTTGTCTCTTTTGTTCTTACTGCTCCACCACACCTGAAGGTTGTTTACAAGGCATAAATCCTAAGAATTTCTACTTCACTCAAAGTAAAACCTTGTGGATCATCAAAGGGACACTGTCCTTTAGAGAGCATATCGAGTCTGTCTGTCAGTGCTAGTGTCAACTGCTCTGTGCTGGTGTCTCTTTGAGCTACAGGACAATTGCACTCATATGTTTGCCTGAAACTAACCTGGACACTGCTGAGAGCAGAAGAATCCTGTCTCAAACTGCATATATCCAGACCCCTCACCCTGTCCCTGTTCCCCCCTACCATCCAAGCACACCGAGGGTTCACTCCATGTGCATGTGAAACCCCCATCTCCAGCCAGCCTGGAAACAAGAACAGCAGCAGCATGGCCAGGTGGAGAAGCCAGGAGGAATGTCAGCGTGCTGCTGCCAGGGGAGGCAAGGCCAGGGAGGGACAGACGGACACTTAGCAGACCCTCCTGTGCTGCAGCTCTGCCCGCAGAGGAGGCAGCTCATGCTCATTGCAAATGCTGTGTGCTCTGCTTTGGCCTGGACACCTCCCAAAGACAGGGGGTTTGTAGCTCCTAAAGATCAGCTTGAATCAAACCTGAGAGGACCACAATATGATGTTGGTGCAGTCTGTGAGATGAGGTTTGGGAAGGTACTTTACAAATTTCATCACTGACATACTGATTTTTCAGTGCAATGCTCCAGGAGTTTCAGTCTCCTGTACAATACTGACAACCCATTACCATGAAACCTGCCTCCCCTCCACTGCAGGAATCTGAAAGCACGATGCAGATAAAGCCTTACCCTTCAGATAAATCAAGCCTCGGTCTTCCTCTTGAAATGCCCCCTCATAAATGTCATTCTCTAAAGTACTGCATAACCAGAGAGAACAGTCTGGACAGATGCTGTTTTAGGCATCTGATGTGCCCAATGTAGAAGACCCTTTTGGCAACTGCACCTGCATTGCCCTGCTGCCAGAGACTCAGTGTCAAGAGTCTGCAGATCTGTCCTGCCACACACTGCCCTCTGTTGTTGCGCTCCTCACTGCCTTCAAGCCCTCTCTTCTTCTCTCCTCTCCATGTGCCGCTGCAGTCGAGCCCCCAGCCCTGCTGCGCTGTGCAGAGGAGCTGCTCCTGGGCAGAGCTGTCTCTCTGCAGCACTGCCCACTTGCCAGGAGCTCCCCTTGGGCCCAGGAGCCCGGCCCAGCTCAGCAGCACAGCACCCGACCATGGCATCATAGAATCAGAGAATATCCCGAGTTGGAAGGGACCCATAAGGATCATTGAGTCCAACTCCTGATCGCTTGCTCTGTGCCATTGGGCTCCCTCGAGGTGTCCCCAAGGCCTCAGGGCTAACAGCTCCTTAAGTCTCTCTTGGGGTGTGGTGTTTGAAGCAGACTGAAGTCATCGTTGACTGCTTCTCTCTGTAGATGTCAGAGACTTATTTTTTAAAATGTGATTTGTGCTGTTGGACTATGGTTGCCAAACATGTTGCGCTTTAACCTGTTAGGCACCTCAGCACCACACAGATGTTCGCTCAAACACACCTCCAAAAGATAATGGGTTGAAATAAAGCTAGTTTAAAAGGACAGAAAATGAATATGAAAACAAAAAGAATATGAAAATGAAATACTACTAATAAATAATAATAAATTTTATTTTTATTATTATTATATGTATAAAGCAAGTGATGCACAATGCAATTGCTCATCACACACTGACCGATGCCCAACCTTTCCCCAAGCAGGGGTCTCCCTGAACGTGGACAGCCTGCATTAGGATCTCTTGTGCAGGTCCCTAGAGCTTACTTTGGTTTAGGGCAATACAAGCTTTCAGAAGGATTTGGAACATTTGCTTCCCCTTCTCAAATACTTCTTCTGCTGTGCTACCCCACGTAGTGATGTCGTCAAGGTATTGCAGGTGTTCAGGAGCTTCCCCCTATTCTAGAGCAGTCTGGATCAGCCAATGGCAAATGGTAGGGCTGTGTTTCCAGCCCTGGGGCAGTCAATTCCAGATGGACAGGATGACCTTCTATGTGAAAGCAAAGTGTGGCCTTCACACTGCTGCCAAAGGGATGGAGAAAAATGCATTAGCAATATTAATTGTGGCATAGCACTTGGCTGCCTTTGACTCCAGTTTGTATTGAATGAAGTTCTAGTATGCCTGGCACAGCAGCACTCAGCGGTGCTGTGACTTCATTCAGGCCACAGAAGTCCACCGTTATTTTCCACTCACCATTAGAATTTTGCACTACCCATATGAGACTATTAAAGCTTGAGCAAGTGTTGCTGATCATTCCTTGGCTCTCCAGTCAATGAACCAGCTCATGCATGGGAATCAGGGAGTCTCTGTTAATGCAGTATTGCCTCGGGTGCACTGCTGTGGTAGCGATTGGCACCTGCTGTTAATTGGCCATCAGCACCTCCACAGCAGAAGGGTCCTGTGAAAGAGTGGACCAGGTAGACAACTGTTTCCTGTCCTCCGTCTCCAAGGCAGCTATGCCAAAAGCCCACCAATACCCTTGTGGATCTTTGAAGTACCCTCTCCTGATGCAGTCTATGTCAAGGTTGCACAGAACCTCCAGGCCAGTCCCAATGGGTTGCTTTTGCCACTCCTTCCCAGTTAGACTCACTTCAGCCTCCAGTACAGTTAATTCTTGGGTTTGATGTGCCAGGCCAGTAATCCTCAAAGTCCAATACACCCGATTGTCCCTTCCTCCCCCTGGCTGGAGGCTGGGCTTCTCTACTCCTGCTCATAGCATTCATTACTCTGGAGGACTGCCCACTGGAAACTGCAGCAGCAATTTTCTCAGAACTCCTCTTTGCCAATGTTGTTCCTTGCACTTCATGTATCCATGCCTCTAGGGTGGAGGTAGATTTTTGCATCCCATTTTTCTCATAGCCTTTCCATGGTCACACAGTTCAAACCACAGGGTGGCACATAGTATGCACCCACTATATCAACTTTCTTGAGCAGAAGGATGCTTACACCTGATAGTTGAGGTATTTGTGCAGATGGGGAGGAAGATGTATTCTCTTGTAGTTTTGCACTTCATGAGAAAGTTTTTCTCTAGACGAGATGCAGGACCATAGGGAAGAAGAGAGACTTTCTTTGTAATGCCATAGTTGGCTATCCAATTCATCCACTGTGGGTTCCTCTTGGTCTTTCTAAGTCATTACTGCCAATAAGTTGGCAAATGATGATGGTGCACTCTGTACAAACTTCTGCCACATGGGCCATGTGTACTTGACTTCATCTGGATCTTTAGATAGCTGTTTGTTGTCTAGATTTCTACTAATCGCCTTCAGCATGGCTAATTCCCCCAGGTACCAGATACCCTTCTGCATGTTGGTCCGCTTTCCTGGTTGACATACAAGATCTTTCTTGAAGGGATACCTTTCTTTCAAGAATGACAGAATTAAGTTCCTTGTGTCCTTTTCCAATGGCTTTGTCAATCACCCCTTCCCTAGACTTCCTTGTCCTCTAATTCCAGACTATTGGCCCATTTCTCTGAGAACTGGAGCAACCAGGTGACAATGTGCTCACTGAGATGATGGCTGAAATCTTTTCCCATACCTTGTAGCTTTCCCTGGGAAAGGGATCACTTGGTTTCTGATGTTTATGTGATCTCTTATTCCTTGTCCTCCTGCTTCCACGATGGCCCAACTTTGAAGAAATCTGCCTCATCTTCTTCCTCCTTTCTTGTCCGGGTAGGAGTTTCTTTCCTTTCTAAAGGAAAACTGACTTCCACACCCATTGTTTTCTCTTGCATAAAGAGGCAACCAATACTGACACAGGTTGGTTCTCTGGCCCAGCCATGGGGCCCATCATAGGGACTCGAGTGGCTGCAGGGCCCAACACAGGAGTTGCTCTGGCTGCACAGCCTTTCAGAAGAGTTGGAGTGGCTGCAGGGCCTATTGCAGGTTTTGGAGTGGCTATAGTGTTTATCACAGGGGTCGGTTTAAATTTAGGCCCATCTCAGGAGCTGGAGCACCTGCAAGGCCTGTTGCAGGGTTTGAAGTGGCTGCTGGGACCTTTGCAAGGGTTGGACTAGCTGATGGACCTGTCACAGGGGCTGGTGTGTGCCTGCAGGAAATGTCACAGGGGTTGGAGAGGTGTTGACTGTGGTTTGTTAAGCATAGGTCAAGGCCCAGCACATTGCAGTGATTTGTGTCTCTGGAAATGCCAGGGTGATAACACCACTTTTTCAATCATTTCACTTTTTTTTTTTCTTTTTTCTTTTTTTTTTTTTTTTTAGGATTCTGCACTTTTTCTCTCTGGGGTGAAGTTCCAAAGCAGTGGAGGTGCCCACTGCTCTAGGTGCCTGCCCATATCCTCCCATACTCCCTGCCAGTCCTAACTTCCTAACTCTCCTGACTCCAGACAGATCTCTGGATGACATTCTTAAGTGGTTGTTTGACATTAAACAAAAGCTGAAACACATTCAGGAGGCATAACAATAGGAACATGCTGGTTTGACCATCCCAAGGATATTCAAAAATTTGAAGAGCTATTGTAACTAGCCTGGAGGAGAAGGGGGAGGTGAAGGAGAAAGGGGGAGTGAGCCAGTGGGGAAAAGCATCTTCCCCTTGTCTCCCCCATATCTTGGTTTCCTGAGGAGGAAAGGTCAAGAGTGTAATTCTTAATAGTTTCTGTGAGATGATTCCCACGGTATGGAGGTAACGGCAATGATGAGTACAAGTACCAGGTTAGTTTAATGACCAGGAATTTTATCATATCATAAGCCAGTGTTACACAATACATCAAAAGAATAAACTTAAACAAGCCATCAGAAAAGATAAACAACATGGCAGGGGAGACATACAGTAAGTAATGTTCTTTACAACACAATTCTGAAATCAAGCACAACAGACCTGAGATAAATAAATAAATAATCAACTTTGTGATCAGCAACTATTAAAGTCAGCTAATGCTTACAATAGCTTTCTTTTAACATGCTGTGGTCAGATCTGTCATTGGCTCAAACCTTGCGCTCCATGTTGGGCACCAAAAAGAGTGTGATTTAACCCATCAGGCAGATCAGCACCACACAGCCATTCACTCACACACACACCCTGCTATACCCCCAGTGGATGCAGGAGAGAATGAGGAGGGGAAAAAAAATAAAAAAATAAAAATCATGGGTTGAGATAAAGACAGTTTAATAAGACAGAAAGGGAAGACAAATAATACGAACGATGATGATGATCATGATGATGATTGCCTGTCCCGAAGCAGTGGTACCCCCTACCCTGGCCAGCCACCCATATTGATTGTTCAGCATGATGTCGTGTGGTATGGAACATCTCTTTGGCCACTTGGGGTCAGCTGTCCTGGTTCTGTCCCCACCAGCTTCTCAGGCACTCCCAGCCCTCCACTGCCAGGCAACAACTAAATCATCAGCGTGTAATCAGCATTATTCTCATGCTAAATCCAAAACACAGCATCATACCACCTACTTGGAGGAAATTTAACTCAATGCTAGCCAACATCAGGACACCCATAGACTAAGGACATGATATCTCTATGTGTATCTCAAAAGAGAAAAGGTGGTGGTGATTAATTGGAAAGTACTGAAGCTGAGCATGATGCAGATGGTATGGAATATGGGGTGGATATTGTCCTTGTTTTGGCTGGGATCGACTTAATTTTCTTCCTACTAGCTGGTATGGTGCTGTGTTTTGTATATAGGATGCAGTTCCAGACAGAATAACGGCATGCATAAGAAGGAAGAACAGAAAAAGTGGAATTGGGCAGCCTTCCATCCCCTACCCTTCTCTGAGTCTGTGCTGCAATTCCATTCAAGTACTTACTCCTGTATTGGCCAAACTGTCTTGCAATTCCTGTTGCTGTTATCTTGTGAGAGACAGCATAATCAGGGTCAGCCATCTGTATGCAGACATTAACACCTGACAGAATGCAGCATCAGTCCAGGGGAACCTTGAGAAACTGCATGATTTTGCCTACAGAAAACTGTTGACATTTGCAAGGAGAAGAGTCCTCATCCCCGTGCTGAGTGAGCAGTGCCCATGAGGAGGAGGGCCTGGGCACCACGAGGGATGCCATAAGAGCAGTGGTGCCTGCTCACCAGGAACCAGGCCAGCTTCCTACAGAGCTGCCTTATGAGGGGCATGGCCACCAAGAAAATCTGAGTTATCAGACTCAGCTCAGTTCCAGTGTGGCACCACACGGTCAAGGGTTTACAGCCAGCAGGAAAAAAAAGTTGCAGGTCTGGGAGTCCCTAGGACAGTCTGGTATAGAGAGGAGCAAGGACTTTGGCAAGGCTGAAAGTCCCAACAAGAGCGTAATCTTTGCGTCTATAGCTCTGGCTGTTGTTTCTGCCACTGACACCTATGGGAGACAGACAATCATTAAAGCACCAGGGCCTCACTGCCTCCTTACCCCTCCCTACCCATGAACCAGGCAGGGGTCTTACCATTCTCCTGCACTTTTCAATGCACATCCCCATCTCCTACTGCCCCAGGAAGAGCCCTGAGCAATGTGTTAAGGGAAAGGATCTCCCGTCCCAGGGGCTGGGGGTCAAGGCCTAGCCCTTGTGCTTGGTGAAACACATCCAGTTTGTCTTCACATCAGTGTCACCTTCACATTGCATTTGTCTGCTTGTCCTCACTGCCTCCAATGCTCTGCTCTAACGAGCTCCAATGGAGGCTGTATCTGTGCTGGCCCTCAGGGGGACATTCCAGGAAACTTGCATCTGACTTGGACTTCTTGAGAGATTTCTTCAATTTGCTCTCAATGTCTGAGGTTCGTGGGCTCATCACCAAAGCCCCCAGAGGGGTGATTACAATGCCTTGGGCTGGTCCTCTGCTGCTGAGCTGGGCCGGGCTCCTGGGACAGAGAGAGCTCCTGGCAAGAGGGCCCTAGTGCAGAGAGACAGCTCTACCCAGGAGCAGCTCCTCTGCACAGCACAGTAGGTCTGGGGACTCTGACCGCAGGCACCCAGGCAGAAAGGGATTCCTGGCAGCCTGGAGGGGCAGAGGAGAGCTCAGTGCGGGAGAAACCTTCACAGCTCTGCACACGGTAAGTCTCTGGCTGCAGGACAGTGCAGGGGAGATTCCTGGAAGGGGCTCCTGGATCCGGGACATCTCTGCCTGGCCATTAGCTTCCAGGATGTCTC
>MU011529.1:17303-57019 GCA_011074415.1 Stictonetta naevosa
GAGACATCCTGGAAGCTAATGGCCAGGCAGAGATGTCCCGGATCCAGAAGCCCCTTCCAGGAATCTCCCCTGCACTGTCCTGCAGCCAGAGACTTACCGTGTGCAGAGCTGTGAAGGTTTCTCCTGCACTGAGCTCTCCTCTGCGCGCACCCTCCACGTTGCCTGGAATCCCTTTCTGCCTGGGTGCCTGCGGTCAGAGCCCCCAGCCCTGCTGTGCTGTGCAGAGGATCTGCTCCTGGGTAGAGCTGTCTCTCTGCACTAGGGCCCTCTTGCCAGGAGCTCTCTCTGTCCCAGGAGCCTGGCCCAGCTCAGCAGCAGAGGCCCAGTCCAAGGCATTGTAATCACCCTTCTGGTGGCTTTGGTGATGAGCCCCTGAAATGTCAGGCACTGAGAGCAAATTGAAGAAATCTCTCAAGAAGTCCAAGTCAGGTGCAGGTTTCCTTGAGTCTCCCCCCGGGGGCCAGCACTGACATAGTCTCCCTTGGAACTCGTTAGAGCAGAGCATTGGAGGCAGTGAGGACAAGTAGACAAAGGTGAAGGTGAAATTGATGTGTAGGAAAACTGAATGTGTTTCACCAAGCACAAGGGCCAGGCCTTGACCCCTGGCCCCTGGGACGGGAGATCCTTTCCCTTCACACCTTGCTCAAGGCTCTTGCTGGGGCAGAAGGTGATGGTGATTTCTTTTTCTTTGTCTCCAGTTTCAACCTCCTGAGGTCCCCTTTCTGCCATTATTTATGTCTTATACTGTTTCCCAGTACAGGAGAAAGCTACAGCATCTCCAGAACTACACTTCGGTCATTCTCAAACCATTCCTGCATTGTTTATTGCCTCCACACCTCTGGGCAGAGAAACCCAAATCCCTCAGCCTCCTGTCATAGGGTGGGTGCTTTAGGACTTGATCCCCCACCTTGGTAGAACTAGTCTGTGCACTTTCCTGCACCCTCCAAAATGAGGAGTTACACTCTGTGACACAACTGTGCAGGTGGTGCCACACCGGATCTGAGCTGAATCTGATAACTCAGATTTTCTTGGTGGCCATGCTCCTTGTAAGGCAGCTCTGTAGGAAGGTGGCCTGGCTCCTAGTGAGCAGGCACCACTGCTCTTATGACATCCCTTGTGGTGCCCAGGCCCTCCTCCTGGGCACTGCTCACTCAGCAGGGTCCCAGTCTGCCCTGTTGTGTGAGATTACTCTCTCTCTGATTCAGGACTGGACTCTTCTCCCTGTAAACCTCAAGATGTTACTTTAGGCAAAATCCTGCAGTTTCTCAACGTTTCCCCAAATTGATGCTCCATACTGTCAGCTGTTCATGTCTGCGGGCAGACGATTTAACCTTCGTGTGATTGTGCTATCTTTGACAAGACAGCAGCATCAGGAGTTGTAGGAAAGTTTGTATAACACAGAAGTAACCAGTTGAATGGAATTGCAGCATGGAGTCACAGAAGGGTAGGGGGTGGAAGGCTGCCAGATTCTTCTCTTTCTATTCTTCACTGTCATGCATTTTGTCAGTTTGTCTGGAGCTGTGTTGTGTTTTAACCCGGCTGGCAGCTAAACACCAAACAGACGTTTGCTCACCCTTCCCCCTCCCTCTCTGGGATGGGGGAGAGAAACGGGAAAGTGAAGCCTGTGCGTTGAGATAAAGACAGTTTATTAAGATAGAAAATAATAATAATAATAATAATATGTACAAACAAGTGATGCACAATGCAATTGCTCACCACCCGCTGACTTATGCCCAGCCCAACCCCGAGCAGCCGGCCCCCCACCCCGGCCAGCCACCCCTATATATTGTTGAGCATGACGTCAGATGGTATGGAATAGCCCTTTGGCCAGTTGGGGTCAGCTGTCCTGGGTCTGTCCCCTCCCAGCTCTTGCTGCACTCCCAGCCTGCCTGCTGGCAGGACAGAGCGAGAAGCTGAAAAGTCCTTGGCTTGGTGTAAGCACTGCTCTGCAGCAATTAAAACATCAGCATGTTATCAGCACTCTTCTCATCCTAATCCAAAACATAGCACCCTGCCAGCCTCTAGGAGGAAAAATAACTCTGTCCTAACTGAAACCAGGACAAGCTGTGTCCTAAATGTTATGGGGCTGTGCAGGTCAAAATTAGAAGGGCCAAAGCCCAGCTGGAGCTCAATGTGTCTATCACTGTCAAAGACAAGAAACACTGCTTATATGAATACTTTAAATAAAGGAGGATTAAGGAGAATCATCATCCTTTATTGGATGTGGGTGGGAAACCTGGTGACAAGAAAGGAGGTAAAGGCTGAAGCACTTAGTGCTTAAGACACTTAAACTTCTTTTCCTCAGTCTGTAGCAGCAAGACCAGTTGTTCCCCTGGATATGTCTTCCTCATGGCCAGTGCCAACCTTCCAAGGTGCACTTTGTGGCAGTTTTTTCTCTCCTGCTCTTTCCTACTACCAAAGAAAGCTCCATCAGGGTGGAAACCACTCCTAAAGCAGGCATCTCAACCCATCAGGCTCCTTGCGGCCTGTCAGCCAGCAAGACAGAAGTCACCTCACCAGCATCTTCCAAGCCATGGGCCTGCTGCTGGCATTGCAGTTTCTCAGCTAAACATACCCAAGCCTTGTGCCTGCTGCTGTCCAGTCATGGACTCAAGCAGAAGGGACAGGGCAACCCATATTGGGGCCTTTATTCTGTCTGGGTCCTCCTGGGTATGGAGGCAGAGGGCATCCCACAGTCAGCCAGGTGCCTTCTTCTGGCCTACCAGGACCACTCGCACATGTCAGCCAAAGAGTACACATCCCAGGTCTATGTCACGGGTGACCTGCCACCTACAGACAGACGTGACCTCACAGTCCCTTTCCGTGACACGTTCCTACTGCTGCTCTGTCAACTGCAGAGACAGAAGTGACCTCACAGTCACTGCCACAGTCACATTCCTCCTGCTGGGGCAGGAGATCCTGAGGGGAGGTGACATCTCTCTAGTCCTCTAAGGACTGGGGCTCAACTTTCTGGGTTAAAGATTAAGCAAAGTTTTAGATGGAGGGTTTGGTGTTATGCTTGTGGTGTCAGGGTATGGGTAAGCATTATGGCTTAGGGTTTTGTTTAGGTCTGCCAGAAATATAGGATTAAAGAGAGCATTTTAATGTTAGTGTAAAGGGCAGTGATTAGGGTGAGCAAGAGAGTAAAGGTAAGGGAAAGGGCTATGCACTCAGTTTTTCTTCAGGTGATACTTTGAGCTCTGCATTATAATAGTGGATTCCTGTCAGGGTGTTGGACTAATGTTTAGGTTGAGGGATTATTGTTACTGTTGAAAATAATGTAAGGGCCATACATGGCTGTTTTAAGTCTGTGTTACAGCAGCATCAACATTACATTAACCCTCTTACCTCTACAAAGGTAAACTCCTCTTCCCTTCCTCTTCCCTCCAGCAAATCTCAGATCTATCCTGTCCTGACCTCCCCATATCAATCATCTAACTGGGATCAGCTTTCTGATGGCTTTCATTATATCAGAGTATCTGTCTCACCTCTGTTGGCTACTCTATTTCGTAGTATTAGACTGCTCTATAGTCTATACTCTGTTGGCTACTCTATGCTGTTACTATGAAAGCCCCTCATGGGAATTGTTAGGGCAGGTAATTGGAAGCCATGATTACACATAGTCAAAGGCACTATGCTGAGAAAGGTCTTGGTTTGTTTTGGTGAAGCAGAAGGCCAAGGCCTGACCCCAGCCACTGGGAGGGGAGATCCTGCACCCCCAGCACCTCCATGTCTCACTCAGGGCTCTTCCCGGAGTCTGTGGGGTGGGGGATGATGCCCATAATATCATGTGAAGGACAACGTTATGACACCTTCCAGAATTTCCACATGGTTGAAAGAAGAATACATGGTCCCAATGCCATGAGTATAACACGTCTCCTCATAAGCCACTGCTGTGGGGACAAAGATGTCAGTGCTGCTGTAACCTTCCATTCTTGTCAGAGCCCTCTGCCTTCTCCTCTGCAGGCTTTCCTACGCTGTCCTACACTTCTCTGAAGGCTGCAGACAGCCACTTCTCTTCCCCACCTTACTCTCACTCTGGTATTCCCATGATTTCACTGATGCCTCTCCACTCTCGCCAGCTGTTCCTTCAAACACAAGGGCATGGGCTGATCCAAACTCCCTCTGGGTGACCTCTGGACCCACAGCACCAGTGCCAGTGCCTCACCTCTAAGTCAAGAATTTCATCTGACTATCTACTCTAAATCTACCCTCTTTAAGTTTAAAACCATTCCCCTTGTCCTATCATAGAATCATAGAAATCATAGAAACACAAGGTTGGAAAGGACCTACAAGATCATTTAGTCCAACCATCCTATCACTAATACTACCCACTAAGCTACTAAATCATATCTCGTAGTACCTTGTCCTGGTGCTTCCTGAACCCTGGGAGGGTCGGTGACTCCACCACCTCCCTGGGCAGACCATTCCAATGCCTGACTACTCTTTGAGAGAAAAAGTTTTCCTGATATCTAATCTAAATCTCCTCAGGTGCAACTTGTGGCCATTTCCTCAAGTCCTATCATTAGTTATCTGAGAGAAGAGGCTGACCCTCACCTCATCACAACCGCTCTTCAGGAAGTTGTAGAGTGCAATAAAGTCTCCCCTGAGACTCGTCTTCTCCAGACTAAACAATCCCAGTTCCCTCAGCCACTCCTCAAAAGACTTGTGCTTCAGACACCTCAACAATTTGGTTGCCCTTCTCTGGACACACTCCATAGCCTCGATGTCTTTCTTGTAGTGAGGGGCCCAAAACTGAACACAGTACTCAAGGTGTGGCCTCACCAGAGCCAAGCGCAGGGTGATGATCACCTCCCTGCTCCTGCTGGCTGCACTATTTCTAATAAAGGCCAGGATGCCATTGGCCTTCTTGGTCACCTGGGCACACGGCTGGCTCATGTTCAGCCAAGCATTGATCAACACTCACAGGTCCTTTTCCTTTTCACAGTCTTCTAGCCACTCTGCCCCAAGGCTATGGAGTTACATGGAGTTATTGTGGCCAAATTGCAGGACCGCAGGGTCTTGCCTTGTTGAACCTCATCCCATTCACCTCAACCCAGCAATCTGGCCTATCCAGCCTATCCAGATCCCTCTGAAGGGCCACCTACAGATCCTCATGCAGATTGACACTACCTCCCAACTTGGTGTCATCTGCAAAGTTAATGAGGGTACACTCAATCCCCTCATCTAGGTCATCAATAAAGACATTAAACATGATAGGTCTCAGTGCCGACACCTGGGGGACACCACTTGTAACAGAATGCCAGTTGGACTAACTAAAAATCTTGGTTAAAATCTCTGAGGAGAGCCTTTATGGACTTCATATGGACGATGGCAGTGTCATAGATAATCAAAAAATCATGGGATCATAGAATCATAGAATGATTTGGGTTGGAAGAGACCTTAAAGATCGTCTTATTCCAACAAACCTGGCAGGGGGGCAATGCAGGTGCAGTTGCCAGAGGGGTCTTCTACAGCTGGCACATCAGATGGCTGATACTGTCTGTCAGGATGGGTCTCTCTGTTTCTGAAGAGCTTTGGAGAATGGCATTTATGATTGGATGTTTCAAGAGAAAGACCAAGGCAGGGGCTACCTGAAAGGCAAGATTTTGTCTGTAGCCTGTGATTAAGGAATCCTGCAGTGGAGTGGAAGCAGGTTTCATGGTAATGAGTTGTCAGGATTTTACAGGATACTGAGACTCCTAGAACATTGCAGTGAGGGATCAATATGTTATCAATGAACTTCATAAAGCTCCTTCCCACACCTCAGCCCACAGACTGCATCAACATCATCAGAGTGGTCCTATCAGGTTTTATCCTAGCTGATCTTTAGGAGCTGCAAACCCTCCGAGTGCAAACCCTGCCTAGTGCCCTGTCTTTGGGAAGTGTCTGCCAGTTTGAGGTGAGCACAGATTGTTTTCAATGAGCAGGAGCTGCCTCCTCTGCAGGCAGAGCTGCAGCACAGGAGGGTCTGCTGAGTGTCCATCTGTCCCTCCCTGGCCTTGCCTCCCCTGGCAGCAGCACACTGGCATTCCTCCTGGCTACTCCACCTGGCCGTGCTGCTGCTGTTTTTCTTTCCAGGCTGGCTGGGGATGGGGGTTTCACATGCCCATGGAGTGAGCCCTCAGTGTGCTCAGGGAAAGGGGAGTACGGGGACAGGGTGAGGGGTCTGAAGATGTGCACTTTGAGCCTGTCTTATTCTGCCCTCAGCAGTTTTCAGGCTCTTCTCAGGAGAACCTCCTTAGTGCAATTGCCGTGCAGCTCAAGGATATGTTCCTGCACTTTGGGCTCTTCCTGGGAATATACTTGGCTGCCCTCCTGGGCAACAGCCTCATCATCACTTCCGTAGCCTACGACCACTGCCTCCACACCCTCATGTACTTCTTCATCCTCAACCTCACCCTCCTTGACCTGGGATCCATCTACACCACTCTGCTCAAAGCCATGACCAATGCCCTCTGGGATACCATGTCCATCTCTTATGAAGGATGTGCTGCTCAAGTCCTCTTTGTATTCTTTTTGGCTGGAGCAGAGTATTGCCTTCTCACCATCATGGCCTACGACTGCTACGTTGCCATCTCTAAGCCCCTGCACTACGGGAGCCTCCTGGGCAGCAGAGCTTGTGCCCAGATGGCAGCAGCTACCTGGGGCAGTGGCTTTCTCCATGCTGTCCTGCACACGGCCAATACATTTTCCCTGCCCCTCTGCCAAGGCAATGCCCTGGACCAGTTCTTCTGTGAAATCCCCCAGATCCTCAAGCTCTCTTGCTCAGATTCCTACCTCAGGGAAGTTGGGCTGGTTGTGTTTAGTATTTCTTTATTATTTGGTTGTTTTGTTTTCACTGTTCTCTCAGAAAGCCTTTTCCACAAGCCTCCCTCACCTGGCTGTGGTCTCCCTCTTTGTCCGTACAGACATGTTTGCCTACCTGAAGCCCCCCTCCATCTCTTCCCCATCCCTGGACCTGGTGGTGGCAGTTCTGTACTCGGTTGTACCTCCAGCAGTTAACCCCCTCATCTACAGCATGAGAAACCAGGACCTCAAAGAGGTAGTGAAAAAAAAATTCTTTGGAGACATGCTTTTTTTTGGAATCAATAATGTGCACTTGAGTTCCAGGCTTATCTCAGAAACAGGAAAATATTTTTTATTATTTGTCTTTATTAATGTTTTCTCCAAGCTGTGGTTTTAGTTTTAATAAAGTTACTGTTAACGTTCTGCCTTATGTTTTTTCTAACTGACACAATAGTCTCATGTACTTATAAAACTGGGCTTCACATGTAGATAAATACACTCAAGAAGTCAGGAGAATTTCTTTGTTATCATCTGCTGTCTCATGCCATCTCCTCTGGAGCTGGGGGGAGCAGCCCCAGCACGCAGGAGGGGCTCAGGGCCAAGAGCCAAGCTGCCACATGGGGGAGAAGCCCCCGTGGCCCTCAGGGCTGCCCCTCAATGCCTGCTGGGCTCTGCCTCTCTGCTGCCTTTGAGTCGGGGCTGCTGCTTCCCTGGAGCCATGGCCATGGCCAGCAGCAGGACGTGGCCTTTTCACTGCTGCTCTCTTTTGGCTTCCACATTGTTCTCTTGTGCTCTTGTATTTGGGTTAGCCCTGAGGTCTCACGTGCCTTGATGACAGTCCTGTTGTCTCTGCAGTGACATCCCTGTCCCTGCAGGCAGCAGCAGGCACTGTGCAGTCCTGGGTCACAGCTGCCACCCTGCTAGCAGCACAGTAACAAATGGGGTTTTATCGGGTTCTTCCTGGACTGAAGAACACAGACTTAAACTCCAAGGACAGTCTGTGAGGGACCAAGGGCTTGACCCAGAGCTTTATGGCAGCACCTGAAAACAACTGGTCATGGACTCATCTGCATGGCATTGCCCCCCTGCAGTGGGGCTCATGGCCACTGCCAGCCTGGAGAGGAATCTGGAGCTGCCAGGAAATGTCAAGGGATCTCCAGGGAGAACATGCAATGCTGAGTTGGTAGTGAATAGAACCTCATCAAATTAATGGCCATCCAAAGAAGAGTCTGGTATAGCAAAAGGGGAATCTGAGGTGTCCATAGGCTAAGGACAGCTCTGCCATGCCAGGAGAGGTGGTGAAGAGCCAGCAGACAGAGGTCCATAAGACTGCACAGTAATTAAGGATAACCTTTTTGAGGCCTCATATACTAGATCTGGTGCAGCACTCGCCTGTCTTTTGTGCCCTTAGAGACACCCCATGGTCCAGCCAAGCATTGTGCTGTGCTGCTGAGCTATCTGGGCAGATGGAAAGGGGCTCAGCAAAAGAGATCCCCATGGAGTTAGATCTGCTGCCTACCCTGAGCAGCATGGGCAGGGGGAAAGTCCCCACAGAGTACCAGGGCACCACAGCCCCTGGCTCTACACAGCAGCACCACCAGCTAAGGACCCTGCAGGGAGCACAGGGAGGGAAGTGGCAACAGCCGGCCAGGCCAGCACAGACACACTGCCCTGGACAAGGCTCTCTGGGAGCAGGGATGGCCCTGGGGAAGAGCAGGGCAGCATTTCTGGGCCTGCACAGATGGGTAAAGGAGGAAGAGAAAGCTCTTTCTGCAGGCCCCTGCTCTGGTGAACTTTACCTACGATCCCATTGTTAACATGGCTACTGCCTTTGTGCTTACTATACTAATGCCACAGTTTATGTTATCCACCCCATCATTGCACTAGGATTAAACCATGAGGAGACACTGCTCTATCCTTCAGAGCATAGAACATGGGCACAGATGGGAAATGGGAAATGGCAGTCTGTAAATCTGGAATCATGTGTTACCTGGGAACAACAAGGATTTATTTGTGAAAGCAACACAATTGACGGTCAGGATGTATGTCTTGAGACTGAGCAGGGTGTTTGCCACTTTGAAATTCATCCAAATTCTAGTCAAAAGGCTGTGCTTGTATATATTGGTCAAGGCTGTGTGTGTTTAAGAACTGCTTGTGCTTTTGTAGAAGTAGATAAGGAAAACATAACTCTCCCTAGCAAAAATCAGTCTAACTTTTGTATTTGTAACTTTGTTAGAATTGTCAGGTGTGATTTTCTGTATTTGGCACCAGTGATATCCCACCAGTTGATCAAGTCTACACAAATCACAACTGGTGGGATGCACTCTTTGGATGGTCCCCAACTGCAACTGGGATTTTGAACACATTATGTCACCTAATTATTGTTTTATTGATAGTAGTTGGTATAAGTTTAATATTGTCTTTTGTAATACTTGTTTGGAACTGGAAAATGTTACAACGAATGGTGATATTAACTTCCTTGATGAAAGTACACGGCAAGGCATTGAGGGATACATATCACAGAGACTGAGAAGAAAAACTGTTGTATTAAGTAAAAGAATTTACCAGATTTTCCAGAAAAGGAGGGACTGAAACATGGGATTAGAAATTAGAGAGCGACTAATTAAGAATAAATATGTAGGCAACGCTCATTGCTTAATATGTGCTACATTTGCGATGCACTGTGCCTGTGTTGCGCTTAGGCCTCCAGATGAGCCTCTGGAACCCCAAGGACCAGATCAAACCAACCTTATGGTTCGGACTGTGACCAAGGGCTCAGAGAGCAGGAGGACTGTTTATAAAAGGATAAGTTAAAGAATGTCAAACATGCAATGCCTTGAGATAACAGGAGCCCCTTGGACCCTGAGAACCAGACCAAACCAACCTTATGGCCCAGATTGTGACCAAGGGCTCAGAGAGCATGTGCAGGGAGACGAGGTGGAAAGTGATGAAGATGTCTTAATTCATCCCAACGACCACCCGGACGACCACCAGAGAGTACTATGCAAGTGCAGAAGGACTGATAAGATAATTAGCATACAAAGTGGGGCTAGGCGGAGCTAGGAAATGAATATGCATAAATGTGTTGCAAAACTTAATGCATATGTAATATTTTAGGGGATAAAAGAGAATGCAAGTGAGCGAATAGCGTGCACAACTTTGGTGGGACTACCCCGTGTGCTGCCCAGCACTGAATAAACATACCTAATTTACAGTCTTACTGATTGTGGAGTCAGTTTTTTGTGAGTCAAGGGCAGGCTGGACTTTTCCTGGGCCAGGCCTCTTGTGCTAGCCTGGGGAGCGGGGCTGGCCCTGCAGGGCACAGGCACTCTGTGCTGGGGATCTCCCAAGCAAGAGACCAGGGCTCATGCAGCTTCACAGACCTCCATTTCCTTGCACCATGGACACCTCCTTGCTGAACCCATCCAGCAAAGAAACACCTATCAGCCACCTGCTTTCTCTTCTTCGAGAAGAATTGGGGGCAGAATAGCAAAAGTTAGTAAAACTCAAACTGCGAACCACAGAAGGCCTTGATGCTGTGCAAGCACTGCTCAGAAACAGCGATCACAGCTGTGGGTGACCAACACTGCTCTGGTCACATATCAAAAAGACAGCACCTCAGGGGCTAGTCTGCAGAGAGTAACTCGGTCCCAGCCAGAGCCAGTGCAGGGCCCCATGCTGTACAAGAAGGCTCCCTCTGAGTTCTGGAAGGAGCCAGGAAGGTGCTAATAAGCACCAGGACAATTGAGGAAGCCCAAAGGCCCTTCTGAAGGGTCACTGAGTGCCACTTGAGAGGCAGTGAGGGGCAGTAGGGAGGGGCAGGAGAAAGACTTGTGTGTTGGCTGTGAGAAACAAGGAAATTCAGGGCTTTAGCAGATGCTTAAAGTCCTGCCTGAATCCCCATATGGAAAGCAATGTATGTTTGTGGGTTAACGAGAAGGAAGTGGTAAGTCATAGTACTGGGGCAGAGCTGAAGGTCCATGCGTGAAGCTGGGCTGATGGAGAAGTGTTCACCTTGCATGTGTGCCTCAGCATGGAAGAAGGGGCCTCTGCTCTGCCCTTGTGAGTCCCCACTTGGAGTCCTGCGTACAGGTCTGGAGCCCCCAGCACAAGAAGGATGTGGATCTGTTAAAGCGGGTCCAGAGGAGGGCCACGAACATGATCAAGGGGCTGGAGCACTTCTCCTACAAAGAAAGGCTGAGAGAGCTGGGGCTGTTCAGCCTGAAAAAGAGAAGGCTCCGAGGTGACCTCATGGCAACTTTTCAGAACTTAAACGGGGCTTATAAAACAGATGGAGGGCAACTCTTTGCTCAATCAGATATTGACAGGACAAAGGGGAACAGTTTTAAATTAAGAGATGGGAGATTTAAATTAGAGGTTAGGAGAAAAAGCAGAGATGTTTAATGCCTTCTTTGCCTCCGTCTTCAACACTGATGGTGGGCTTTGGGACCCAGGGTGTCCTGAGCTGGAGGACCATGATGGTGGGAATGATAAACTCCCAGCCGACCCTGAATGTGTGAGGGATTTGGTGCTCCACCATACAAGTTTATGGGTCCGGATGGGATTCATCCCAGGGTGCTTAAAGAGCTGGCTGACGTCATCGCGGGACCTCTCTCAATTATTTTTCAATGATCTTGAGAATCTGGAGAGGTCCCACTAGACTGGAAGCTGGCAAATGTTGTACTAGTTTTCAGGAAGAGCAAGAATGAAGACCCTGGCAATTACAAGCCTGTCAGTCTCACATCAGTGCCTGGTAAAATTATGGAGAAGATAATCCTTGAAGTTATTGAAGCACACCTGGGGACAATGCACTCATCAGTCCCAGCCAACATGGGTTCACGAGGGGTAGGTCCTGCCTAACAGATTTGATTTCCTTTTATGATAGGATCACCCATCTAGTTGATCAAGGGAAACTAGCTGATGTCATCTTTTTGGACTTGAGCAAAGCTTTTGACAGTTTCTCATAGGATCCTACTGGACAAAATGTCCAGCATACAACTAAACAAAAACATACGATGGGTGAGCAATTGGCTGACGGGCAGGGCTCAAAGGGTTGTGGTAAATGGGGCCACATCTGGCTGGTGGATGATCACTAGTGGGGTCCCTCAAGGCTCCATTTTAGGGCCAGTTCTAATGTTTTTCAATGTTTTTATAAACAATTTGTATGTAGGACTAGAAGGTGTTTTGAGCAAATTTGCCGACTACACCAAACGTGGAGGAGTTGTGGACTCGGATGATGGTGGAAAGGCCTTGCAGAAAGATCTGGACAGATGGGAGAGCTGGGTGGTCACCAACCACATTAAGTTTAACAAGAGCAAGTGCTGGGTCCTGCACCTGGAAAGGGGCAACCCTGGCTATAGGTACAGACTGGACGATGAGACGCTGGAGAGCAGCCCCACAGAGAGGGATCTGGGGGTTGTGGTTGACAGCAAGTTGAATATGAGCCAGCAGTGTGCCCTAGCAGCCAGGAGGGCCAACCATATCCAGGGGAGCATCAAGCACAGCATTGCTAGTCAGTCGAGGGAAGTGAACGTCATGTTCTACTCTGTGCTAGTGCGGCCTCACCTCGATTACTGTGTGCAGTTTTGGGCACCACAGTACAAAAAGGATGGAAAACTGTCGGAGAGTGTCCAGAGGAGGGTGACGAAGATGGTGAAGGGCCTAGAGGGGAAGACGTATCAGGAGTGGCTGATGTCACTTGCCCTGTTCAGCCTGGAAAGAGGAGGCTGAGGGGAGACCTCATCGCAGTCTACAGCTTCCTCGTGAGAGGGAGTGGAGGGGAAGGCGCCGATCTATTCTCTTTAATCACCAGTGATAGGACCCTCGGGAATGGTATCAGGCTGAGGCAGGGGAGGTTTAGGCTAGACATCAGGAAGAGGTTCTTCACTGAGAGAGGGTGGTCGCCCACTGGAACAGGCTCCCCACGGAAGTAGTGACTGCAGCAAGCCTGTTGGAGTTAAAGAAAAGTTTGGACTGTGCACTTAGTCACATGGTCTAAAATTTTGGGCAGACCTGTGTGGTGCCAGGAGTTGGACTTGATGATCCTTATGGGTCCCCTCCAACTTGAGATATTCTATGATTCTATGATTCTAATTACTGTCTATCACGACACCAAGGAAATAAGTAAGGTTCTACAAAGCATGAAACAAGATGCTAGTCATCATTGGTGGGATACACTTTTCAGGTGGTCACCAACAGCAAATGGCATTCTCAATACATTGTGTCACCTGATCATAGTCATATTGATCTTAGTTGGTATAAGTCTTGTATTGTATACTAATCTGGAACTGGAGAATGTTATACCAGATAGCCACACTGACTTCTTTGTTGCGCATCCATGGTATGGCATTGAGTGATCAGTACCGAAGAAGTTGGGAATCTTTGCTGTGAATAAAATAATTTACTAATATTTTAGAAAAGGGGGGACTGAAGCCAGGAATGGAAGAATGGGGGCTTGCTTAATCACATGAAAAAATAGATGTCTTCCCTCACCCACTCAGCTAGTCATTCTTTCATAGAAGGCTACCAAATTGGTGAAGCATGGTTTCCCTTGGTGAACCCATGCTGGCTACTCCTGATCACCTTCTTCTCCTCCATTTTCTTGGAGATGTCCTCCAGGATGAGCAGTTTCATCACCTTTTGAGGGATGGAGGTGAGGTGACCAGCCTGTAGTTGCACGGGTCCTCCTTCTTGCCCTTCATGTCATGCCCTTGAAGACCAGCACGACATGAGCTTTCTTCCAGTCTTCATGCACCTCTCCTGTTCTCCATGACCTTTCAAAGATGATGGAGAGTAGGCCAGCTGTAACATCCGGCAGCTCCCTTAGCACTCATGGATGATGTATCCCATCGAGGTCCATGGATTTGTGGGTGTCAAGTTTGCTTAAGAGATCTCTGACCTGATCCTCTTCAACCAAGGGAAAGTCCTCATTTCTCCAGATTTCCTCCCTTGTCCCTAAGGTCAGAGATTCTGGAGGGCTGGTCTTAGCAGTGAAGACTGAAGAAGGCATTCACTAATTCTGCCTTCTCTGTATCCTTTGTCACCAGGGCACCCACCTCATTAAGCAGTGGGCCCACGTTTTCCTTTGTTTTCCTTCTGCTATTGATATATTTGAAAATGACCTTTTTGTTGTCCTTGACAGCCCTTGCAAGGTTTAACTCCAAATGGGCCTTGGATTTCCCTGTCACTTCCCTGGATCGTTGGACAATGTCCCGATATTCTTCCCAAGTGGCTTGTCCCCTTTTCCACATTTTGTATTCTTCCTTTGTCCATTTAAGTCATTCCAGGATCTCCTTGATCATCCAAGCAGGTCTGTCACAACAGAAGTGTCCTGTGTGAGACCAGGCAAGGTAGACAACAATTTGATGTTCTCTGTATTAAAGGCAATTATGCCAACAGCCCACTTGTACCCTTTTTTTATTTGTTTACCCTTGGAAAAAGCCAGAAACAGAGTCTGGAGGCATGTCATTAGGGTTACCCAATGATGTTCAAATTACTCAAGAGCTATCATGACTGGCCTGAAAGAAAGAAGGGGAAGGTGCCACAGAATCACAGAATCACAGAATAGTCGAGGTTGGAAGAGACCTCCAAGATCACCAAGTCCAACCTCTGACCTAATGCTAACAAGTCCTCCACTAAACCAAATCCCTAAGCTCTACATATAAACGTCTTTTAAAGACCTCCATGTATGGTGACTCAACCACTTCCCTGGGCAGCCTATTCCAGTGACTAACAACCCTTTCAGTAAAGAAGTTTTTCCTAATATCCAACCTAAACCTCCCCTGGCCCAATTTTAGCCCATTCCCCCTCGTCCTGTCACCAGGCACGTGGGAGAATAAACCAGCTGCCACCTCGCTACAGCCTCCTTTAAGGTACTTGTAGAGTGCGATAAGGTCGCCCCTGAGCCTCCTCTTCTCCAGGCTAAATAGTCCCAGCTCCCTCAGCCGCTCCTTGTAAGACTTGTTCTCCACACCCCGCACCAGCTTTGTAGCCCTTCTCTGGACTCGCTCAAGCACCTCCATGTCCTTCTTGTAGTGAGGGGCCCAAAACTGAACACAGTACTCGAGGTGCGGCCTCGCCAGAGCGGAGTGCAGGGGGATAATCCCTTCCCTGGACCTACTGGCCATGCTGTTTCTTATACAAGCTGGGATGCTGTTGGCCTTCTTGGCCGCCTGAGCACACTGCTGGCTCATATTCAGCCGGCTATCAACCAATACTCCCAGGTCCTTCTCTGCCAGGCAGCTTTCTGATCACACCTCTCCCAGCCTGTAGCTCTGTTTGGGGTTGTTGTGCCCCAGGTGCAGGACCCGACACTTGGCCTTGTTGAACTTCATACAGTTGGCCTCGGCCCATCGGTCCAGCCTATCCAGATCTTCCTGCAGAGCCTTCTTACCCTCGAGCAGATCAACACACGCACCTAACTGGGTGTCGTCTGCAAACTTACTGAGGGTGCACTCGATCCCCTCATCCAGATCATTGATAAAGATGTTAAAAAGGACTGGCCCCAGTACCGAGCCCTGGGGGACTCCACTAGTGACTGGCCTCCAACTGGATTTCACTCCATTCACCACAACTCTCTGGGCCCAGCCATCCAGCCAGCTCTTAACCCAACAAAGCATATGCCAGTCCAAGCCATGAGCAGCCAGTTTCCTGAGGAGAATGCTGTGGGGAACGGTGTCAAAAGCCTTATTGAAGTCAAGGTAGACCACATCCACAGCCTTTCCCTCATCCAGTAAGCATGTCACCTTGTCATAGAAGGAGATGAGGTTCGTCAAGCAGGACCTGCTTGAACCCATGCTGACTGGGCCTGATTGCCTGCTTGCCCTGCAAGTGCTGCATGATGACGCTCAAGATAATCTGCTCCATGAGCTTCCCTGGCACTGAGGTCAAGCTAACAGTCCTATAGTTCCCTGGGTCTACCTTCTGGCCCTTCTTGTAGATGGGCGTCACGTTTGCTAGCCGCCAGTCAAGTGGGACCTCCCCTGCTAGCCAGGACTGCTGATAAATGATGGAAAGCAGCTTGGCCAGCTCTTCTGCTAGTTCTCTCAATACCCTCGGGTGGATCCCATCCAGCCCCATCGACTTGCGTACATCCAAATGCTGTAGCAGGTCGCCAACCATTTCCTCGTGGATTGTGGGGGCCACATTCTGCTCCTCATCCCCTTCCACCAGCTCAGGGTACTGGGCGTCCAGAGAACAACCAATTTTGCTGCTGTAGACTGAGGCAAAGAAGGCGTTAAGCACCTCAGCTTTTTCCTCATCTCTGGTAACTACATTTCCCCCCACATCCAGTAAAGGGTGAAGATTCTCCTTAGTCCTCCTTTTTGTACTGATATATTTATAAAAACATTTTTTGTTGTCTTTAACGGCAGTATCCGGATTGAGCTCCAGATGAGCTTTGGCCTTTCTAATTTTATCCCTGCACCGCCTCACAACATCCTTATAGTCCCCCTGAGTGGCCCTCCCTCTTTTCCAAAGATTATAAACCCTCTTTTTTCTCCTAAGCTCGAGCCGCAACTCTCTGTTCAGCCAGGCCGGTCTTCTTCCGTGCCGGCTCGTCTTTGGGCATGTGGGTACAGACTGCTCCTGAGCCATTAAGATTTCTTTCTTGAAGAGTGCCCAGCCTTCCTGGGCTCCTCTGCCCTTCAGAACCGCCTCCCAAGGGGCTCTGCCAACCAGTGTCCTGAATAGCTCAAAGTCAGCCCTCCGGAAGTCCAAGACAGCGGTTTTACTGCTCCCCTTCCTTACTTCACCAAGTATCGAGAACTCTACCATTTCGTGGTCACTCTGCCCGAGACAGCCCCTGACCACCACATCTCCCACTAGTCCTTCTCTATTAGTGAACAGAAGGTCTAGCGGGGAACCTCCCCTGGTAGGCTCGCCAACCAGCTGCGTCGGGAAGCTATCTTCCACACTCTCCAGAAACCTCCTAGACTGCTTTCTCTGGGCTGTTGTGCTTCCAGGATATGTCTGGGAAGTTAAAGTCCCCCACAAGAACAAGTGCTGATGATTTTGCAACTTCTGCCAGCTGTATGTAGAACTACTCATCCGTCTCCTCGTCCTGGTTTGGAGGTCTATAACAGACCCCCATCATGATGCTTGCCTTGCTGGCCTTTCCGCTGATCCTAACCCATAGCGACTCAACCTTATCATTCCAAGCCTCAAGTTCGATGACATCAAAACACTCTCTAATATAGAGAGACACTCCACCACCCCTTCTGTGCTGCCTGTCCCTTCTGAAGAGCCTGTAGCCAGACATTGCAGCACTCCAGTCATGAGAGTGGTCCCACCACGTTTCCGTGATGGCAACCAAGTCATAGCCTGCCTGCTGCACAATGGCTTCCAGCTCCTCCTGCTTGTTGCCCATGCTGTATGCGTTAGTGTAGATGCACTTCAGTTGAGCCTTTGCCTTCTCCCCCAGCCTTGCCATTGTTCCCCTGGCACACCTCCAACAAGCTTTGTTTCATCCCCGTCCCTTCCCCTTCTTACCTAGTTTAAAGCCCTCTTAATGAGCCCTGCCAGCTCCTCGGCAAGGATCCATTTTCCCCTTCGAGATAGTTGGGACCTGTCTGTGGCCATCAGGCCATGCCTTGTTCCCTCCACCAAGTGGATTCAGGAGTGTTGTACCAGTAGCACCTCAAATTATATTTACTGGTGCAGATTTAGGGAAGGCTTCACAAGCCCATATTTGCTTTTCTAGTGGTAACTTAGTAGTTTCTTGCAATATGTAGTTGCTTTACAGGTCGGGATTTGTAGCAATTTGATCATAGTCATATTGATCTTGTATTGTATACTAATCTGGAACTGGAGGATGTTATACCAGATAGCCACGCTGACTTCTTTGTTGCGCATCCACAGTATGGCATTGAGTGATCAGTACCAAAGAAGCTGGGAATCTTTGTTGTGAATAAAAGAATTTACTAATATTTTAGAAAAGGGGGGACTGAAGCCAGGAATGGAAGAATGGGGGCTTGCTTATTCACATGAAAAAATAGATGTTGCTGAATGTCTTTGCTTACTATTGTGCAAATTAACCAAAACAAGGAGTCTTGGGTCCCCTCACAAAGGATGGTTCCTGACAAAAATGGGTAACGTCTCAAAAACCAGCTGAGACCAACCTTGTGGTTTGGACAAGAGCCAAGGAGCAGCTGAGTCTGCGCAAAGGCAGGAGATCAACTAGATGTGATGAAGAAGAGTTATCAGACTTCATCCCCATGACCCCTGGCGACCACCACCAGAAGGCACTGCGCAAGCGCAGATAGGACAAGGACTTCTTGGAACTAATTTTAATATAAAGCGGGGATAGGTTATGCATATGTATAGGTGTATTGGGAAACTCCAAGTCAGATGTAAGTTTCCTGGAGTGTCCCCCTGAGGGCCAGGACTGACACAGCCTCCCTTGGAGCTTGTTAGAACAGAACATTGGAGGCAGTGAGGACAAGCAGACAAAGGCAGTGTGAAGGTGACACTGATGTGTAGGAAAACTGGATGTGTTTCACCAAGCAGAAGTGCCAGACCTTGACCCCAGTACCTGGGATTGGAAATCCTTTCACTTCAGTCCTTGCTCAGTCCTCTTCCTGGGGCAGTAGGACATGGGGATGTTCATTGCCAAGTGCAGGAGAATGGTAGCACCCCTGCCTGATTCATGGGTGGGGGTGAGGAGGCAATGAGACTCTGGTGTTTAAATGATAAGTTGTCTCCTCATAACCCTCAGTGGCAGAGACAACAGCCATAGCCATTGAGACAAAGGCCTTGGTCTTGCTGGGACTTTCAATCTTTCCAGTGTCCTTGCTCCTCTCCACACCAGGCTGTCCTAGGGACTCATATACCTGCGCCTCTTTCTCTGCTGGCTGTAGAACCCTGTCAGTGTGGTGTCACACTGGATCTCAGCTGACTCTGACAACTCAGATTTTCTTGGTGGCTATGGTCCTTGTAATGCAGCTCTGTAGGAAGCTGGCCTGCCTCCTGGTGAGCAGGCACCACTGCTCATATGGCATCCCTCGAGGTGTCCCGGCTCTCCTCCTCCTCTGCACTGCTCACTCAGCAGGGTCCCAGTCTGCCCTGATGTGTGGGGTTAAATGTCAAGATGTTTTTGTAGGCAAAATCCTGCAGTTCCTCAAGGTTCCCCTGGACAGATGCTCCATTCCTTCAGCTGTTAATGTGTGTAGGCAGATGGTTCACCCTGATTGTACTGTCTCTCACAAGATAACAGCTTCAGGAGTTGCAAGACAGTTTCTTCAATACAGAAGTAACTAGGTGAATGGAATTCAGCACAGAATCACAGAAGGGTAGGGGACAGGAGGCTTCCAGGTTCCAACTTTTCTGTGCTACTCATGCATGCTGTCATTTTGTCTGAAGATGTGTCCTAAATCCATAACACTTCACCATGCCAGCAATTAGGAAGAGAAATTAAGTCTATCCCAGCCAGAACTAAGATTATATCCATGCCTTATTCCATACCATCTATGTCATGCTTTGTTCCAACACTTTCCACTTAATCTCAACCACCTTTCTTTTGATGTACTCACAGAGATATCATGCCCTTAGTTGATGGTGTCTTGGTTTTGGCTAGGATCATGTTAATTTTCCTCCTATTACATGGTATGGCACTGTGATTTGGATTTAGGATAAGAATAATACTGATAACATAGTGATGTTTCAGTTATTGCCTGGGAGTGCTTACACTTAGCCAAGGACTTTTCAGCTGATTATACCACCCTGCCAGCAAGGAGACTGAGGTTGCCCAAGAAGCTGGGAGGGGACAGAACCAGGACAGCTGACTCCAAGTGGCCAAAGGGAAGTTCCATACCATATGACATCATGCTGAATAATTAATATGTGGTGACTGGCAGGGGTTGGGGGATACCACTGCCTTGGAACAGGATATAATAATAATAATAGCAAGAACAAATGTAACTAGCAATGAATAAATAATATATATGCTTAATGAATAATAATTATTATTTTCTTCATTTTCTGTTCTATTAAACTGTCTTCATATGAATTCATGAGCTTTTACTTTTTTTTCACCTCATAATTCTCTCCTCCATCACACTGTGGGGGTGTGAACAGCTTTGTGGTGCTGGGCTGCCTACCAGGTTACAGATCTGACCACAGCATATGAAAAGAAAACTGATCTAAGCCTTACATCAGTTTAATAGTTGCTGATCACAATGTTGATTTTTTGATCTCAGGTCTGTTTTTCTTGTTTTCGGAATTGTGTTGTATAGCACACACATTATTTACCGTATGTCTTCCCTGTCATGCTCAATATCTTTTCTGGCAGCTGGTTTCAAGTTTTTATTTTGCTGTATTGTGTAGCAATGAGTTATGATAGCAAAAATTACTGGTCATGAGACTAATCTGGTATTTGTACTCAGCATTGCCATCACGTCCATGCCTTGGGAACCATCTCTCAAAAACTATTAAGAATTACATTCTTTACCTTTTCTCCTCAGGGAGTTTATCTGTGGGGGACAGTAGAGGAAGACTTTTCCCCAATTCTTCACCCCCCGCCTCTTCCAGGCTAGTTATAATAGCTTTGAATATCCTTGGGATGGTCAAACAGGCTGGCCATGAGCCGGCAGTGTGCCCTTGTGGCCAAGAGGGCCAGTGGGATTCTGGTGTGCATTAAAAGGAGCATGGCCAGCAGGTCAAGAGAGGTGATCCTCCCCCTCTATTCTGCCCTGCTCAGGCCTCACCTGGAGTACTGTGTCCAGTTCGGGGCCCCCCGGTACAAAAAAGACAGGGATCTCCTGGAAAGAGTCCAGCAGAGGGCCACAAAGATGGTACAGGGTCTGCTTCCTGTGTAGTAACTGGTCCTGTTAAGAAAAGATGATGGCTGATAGTAGTAGAAGACTCTCTTTGAGAGGTACGAACCTGATCAGTTCTTGAGGAAAGTCTACTCCTTGCCAGGGCTTCATATCAGGGTTGTTACCAAGACACTGCCAAGCCTCATACAGCCAAAGGACTGTTATCCACTGCTGCTGTTTCACATGGGCACCAGTGATGCAGCCAGGAGCAGTCTGAGGAGTATCAGGAGGGATTACAGGGCCCTGGGAGCAGCAGAAAAGGAATCCTGAGTACGAGCAGCTTTTTCATCAGTCCTGCTGGTCAAAGGGAAGGGGATGGAAAGGGCCAGTTGATTCTAGCAAATCAACAGATGGTTGCAGGACTGGTGCCACAGACAGGGGTTTGGCTGCTTAGACCGTGAGACTTGCTAGGAGAACCCAGAGCTGCTGAGGGCTGCTGGGGTCCACTGTCAGAGAAGGGGAAGAGAATCTGTGGCTTGCCAAGCTGGTGAAGAGGGCTTTAATCTAGAGCTGCTGGGAGAGGGGAACCTCAATCCATTCTGCTCCTCCCAGTTTGATGCCGGTGTCAGTGATAGATGCCCAGAGCCTGTAGAAGGGTCATGGGTCAGCAGGAGAGAACCTGAAAAGCAGCCCAAAGTAAATCCAGCCACTGCAGCCAGTAAATCAGCTTTATCAGGGGCCCAGCTGGGGCTGGGGCTGGGGCTGGGGCTGGGAGGGTGCTTCCCCTGAGTGTCTTCTAGGACAGCCTTAGGCACACGGCTTCTGGATGTGAGTGTGATATTTGCTCTGTTCGAGCTGAGAGAATACCAACAGGCACAGGGCTGGAACACTGACTGCAAGGTCCCTCCTGCTCCAGCACCTCTCAGGACTGGCACGGAACTGGATCCTGTGCATCAGAGAGGCTGGGAGTCCAGCAGCAGTGCCATGGGCTTGAAGGATCACAACCAGATCACTTCCACCTGGGCAGGTCCTGGGCCAAAAATGGGGTGTTTTTTAGGTGTGGTATTAGAAGCTTAGTGATGCCTTGGAGATTCCTAATCCAGTAGGAAGCAAATGGCTGTTAAATGGCCTGTGACTGACTTCTTTTTGAAATAGTTGGCATGTCATCCCTTGGTTCCTGGCTGGGAGCAGCACCCAGTATGTGCCATATAGGAAGAGGTCTTGAATAAGGGTTGTCATGTCAGAGGTTTCAACTTTTTCCTTAAAAAAAAGTCTTCTTTTAGTTCTCCACACAGAAGTGTACGATGCCCTGGGGGAGATGAAGCCTGCATGATGGACTGCAAAAAGTTATCCAGGAGCTGTAGGAGACATTCTAGATCCATATCTGGTGGGTAGGAAGAGCACTTTTGGGTTGGTTGCTGGGCACGTTATGCGGGCTGCTCCTAGACAACCTTGTACCTTTTCCCCTCCTGACTACAACACCTCTTCTGTCTCAGGATTGGAGTAGCCATCAGAGGTGAGACAGATACTCTGAGATCATGAAAACCGTCAGAAAGGTGCCCTGTAGAAGACGACTGCTATGTGGAGGTCAGAAGAAGCCTGGAGAGGAGAAGTGTGTGATTTGGGGGAGGGAATAGGGGCTTGGCCATCATAAAGTAACAATTTTGAAAAGGCAAGGGGGTTCAGGTAATCTTGATGCTGCTGCAACACTGACTCTGAAAATACTGCCTTTAGACTCTTACTGTGTTTCTAACCCCTAACTACCTCTCCTCACCTTGACTGTAATCCACTACTCTCCTGCTGTACCTCAAACCTTCCCTTGAAGCCAAAGCTCAAACTATAAGCCTTTACTGTTAACCTCTCTCTCACCCTAATCCTTGTCCTTTTCACTAGGACTGAAATACTCTATTTAACCTTAGCACTCAGGCCAGCCCTAAGCAAAACCCTATCCCAAAAAACTTTCCTATACCCTAAATACGGACCTGAACACCCTAAGCCTGTGCGCTATGCGTAACCCGGGAAAGCTCTAATCCCTAAGCCTTAACCAATATCCTGGTTCCTGGGATCTAAAACCCTCACCTTCATCTCCTCTCCTACATTTAACTTAAGCTGTTTGCCCTCTTGGTAGGAATCGTAAAGTTGCTGAGCAATTGTAAAGAATGCAGTCACATGTCTGGTTGCTCAGAGACGCTGTGGTTGTCCCATCCTTTGAGGTGTTCAAATGATGTGTTTGCGGAGAGCAAAATGATGTGCTTCCAAATTTTGCTCACAGAGGGCTGTGGTTCCAAAAAGCCATGGGGACATAGTCCCCATGCAGGCCTCTTTGTATCTTTCACCATCTCCAGGAGCACTGTGCACCATCACATAAAGACTCAGACCAGGACATTCCTTTTTGCATTGCCCCATGCCATATTCTCTTTAGCCCGTGCAGAGCCCAAGGAGATCAGCAGAGCCTCACAAGGACTATTTCTTCAGCCTGCTCTTTACGTAAATTTGGAGAAAAGCCCAAACACAAAAGACCACCACTGAGGAAATCCACATTTATTACACAGCTTGGACATGGGATATGCCATGCCGTACCATACTGATATGTAAGTACAATACATATATGTACAAAGGTCTCTGTGTAAGCCAGACTGATTCTAGGCCACCAAGAAGTGGAGTGAATGCAGATAGTCTGGAACTTTAACTATAACAGATTGCACAATAATTTGAAAAATATTTTGAAGACATGTGGAATCTTACTTCAGCCACAAGACTACTGATTGAATCATCTTCTTCAGGATATCTTTGAGCTCCTGGTTTCTCATGCTGTAGATGAGAGGGTTCACTGCTGGAGGCACAACCGAGTACAGAACTGCCACCACCAGGTCCAGGGATGGGGAAGAGATGGAGGGGGGCTTCAGGTAGGCAAAGACTGCAGTGCAGATAAACAGTGAGACCACAGCCAGGTGAGGGAGGCACATGGAAAAGGTTTTATGCCGTCCCTGCTGTGAGGGGATCCTAAGCACTGCCCTGAAGATCTGCACATAGGACAACACGATGAAAACAAAATAAACAAAGGCTAAACAAACACCAGTCACAACCACTCCAACTTCCCTGATGTAGGCATCTGAGCAGGAGAGCTTGAGGATCTGGGGGATTTCACAGAAGAACTGGTCCACAGCATTGCCATGGCAAAGTGGTAATGAAAATGTAGTGGCAGTGTGCAGCACAGAATAAATAAAACCACTGCCCCATGCAGCTGCTGCCATCCTGGCACAAGCTCTGCTGCCCAGGAGGCTCCCATAGTGCAGGGGCTTGCAGATGGCAATATAGCGGTCGTAGGCCATGATGGTGAGAAGAGAAAACTCTGCTGAAATGAAATATAGTAGCAGAAAGACCTGTGCAGTACATCCTGCAAAAGAAATGGCCCTGTTGTTCCAGAAGAAATTGGCCATGGCTTTGGGGAGAGTGGTGGAGATGCAGCCCAGGTCGAGGAGGGCGAGGTTGAGGAGGAAGAAGTACATGGGGATGTGGAGGTGGTGGTTGTAGGCTATGGCGGTGAGGATGAGGCCATTGCCCAGGAGGGCAGCCAGGTAGATGCCCAGGAAGAGCGTGAAGTGCAGGAGCTGCAGCTCCCGCGTGCCTGTGAATGCCAGTAGGAGGAACTCGCTCATAGAGCTGTTGTTGGGCATTTGTTCCCTCTGGGCATGAGGACCTTTTGAAGGATGAAAAGGTAATGACAGGTTAGGAGAGATGTCTCTGAGATGACCCTCTGCCATTACCTATAGAATCCCGACTCCCTCAGTTGCTTGAGGAAGAAGCCAGCTCTTTCCCTAACCCTAACAACTGAGTAATATGATACTTGACAAATTTAAAATGATATTTGGCATTTAGTTCAGTGAAGATACCTCTATGGAATGTCCCTGTGAATTAGTGCCAGGATAGCGCTGACCCATACAAACATCACATAAGCAGACAGTAAGAGCACCTGGGAAAGGCGGAGAAACAAAGAATTCTGTGATGTTCCAAAGAAATGAAGCAAGGAGAGAAAGGCAGACAAGTATGACGTGAAGCCTTCTCCCTATCCAGCTTTTCTTGCCACCTCACAGTTAGCACCACTGCAAGGCTCGTGATGTCAGCTTCTTTGCTGTGCTCCACACTGCAGTACAATTCACCTCTCCTCTCCAGGAGGTGCAGATGCTGAAGGGTTTACTGCTGGCCTTGGCCACGAGGCAGCAGAGACAAGGGCTGTACTGGGTGGGAAAGGAGACTGGGGCTTTACTCTGGGGAAGGCACCTGCACTGCAGGGGAAGGCAGATAGCTTCCTGTATCCGTCTCCCACGGCATTTCTGAATCCATTTCCCTCTCATTCTGCACGTGTGTCTCTGTTTGCAGATGTCCCTGCTGGGAAATGTCTCTGTCCACATGTCTCTTCCCTGTCCATGCTCACAGACCCAATCTGACCTGCTGTGTGCTCAGCTCTGCCCTGCAGACTCCTCCTGGGTACAGGGAAAGGTCTGGAGACACTGCTCTGTTTGCAGGTCCTGATGAACAGCTTCAAAGTACCTAGAGGAGACAACAACACAGGATCAGTCTGTAATCAGAGATGAGCAGAGGGACTTTGAGAGGCTCCGCACCAACCCATGTATCTTAATGTAATGCTCTAGGAGTGTCAGTCTCCTAGACAAACATAACCATACCTTTAATACACAATCAACCACATCACTGAAGCTGGAAAATGGAGACAGAGACACCTAAAGGGTGTCTATTAAAGGTAGTCTCTGTCTTGAATTTCTACTTGAAAAGTCCCCTCTGTGATGCCCTGGGGTGGTGTGGGGCTCTGAGCAGCCTGCCCCAGGCAGCAGGCAGCAGGCCCCTGCCCTGCCCTGCCGGGGGTGCTAATTCCACCTACAGCTGCTCCCCGCAGTGCCCTGGGCAGCTCCCCGGGCAGGTTGAGTGATGAGCCTGGCAGGTGGCAGAGGCCCTGCCCCGGCACACAGCTCCTGGGGTACAGCAGGGACCTTGCTCTGCACCGCAGCCCTGGCCACCCCTACAGGTGCCCTGCAGCACCTTCTCCTCCACACCGCACAAGCCATGAGAGACATCCTGGAAGCTAATGGCCAGGCAGAGATGTCCCGGATCCAGGAGCCCCTTCCAGGAATCTCCCCTGCACTGTCCTGCAGCCAGAGACTTACCGTGTGCAGAGCTGTGAAGGTTTCTCCCGCACTGAGCTCTCCTCTGCGCGCACCCTCCACGTTGCCTGGAATCCCTTTCTGCCTGGGTGCCTGCGGTCAGAGCCCCCAGCCCTGCTGTGCTGTGCAGAGGATCTGCTCCTGGGTAGAGCTGTCTCTCTGCACTAGGGCCCTCTTGCCAGGAGCTCTCTCTGTCCCAGGAGCCCGGCCCAGCTCAGCAGCAGAGGCCCAGTCCAAGGCATTGTAATCACCCCTCTGGGGGCTTTGGTGTTGAGCCCATGAACCTCAGGCACTGAGAGCAAATTGAAGAAATCTCTCAAGAAGTCCAAGTCAGATGCAAGTTTCCTGGAATGTTCCCCTGAGGGCCAGCCTCCCTTGGAGCTCATTATAGCATAACTTTGGAGGCAGTTAGGAGAAGTAGACAAAGGGAATGTGAAGGTGACACTGATGTGTAGGAAAACTGGATGTGTTTCACCAAGCACAAAGGCGAAGACTTGACTTTCAGCCCCTGGGAAGGGAGATCTGTTCCTGTCACACACTGCTCAGGGCTCTTCCTGGGGCAGTAGGAGGTGGGGATGTACTCTGCCAAGTGCAGGAGAATGGTAGCACCCCTGCCTGGTTCATGGGTGGGGGCGAGGAGACAATGAGCCCCTGGTGCTTTAATGATAAACTGTCTCCTCATAGGCCTCAGTGGTAGAGACAACAGCCATAGCCATGGACACAAAGACCTTGGTCCTGTTGGGACTTTCAGCCTTGACACAGCCCTTGCTCCTCTCCACACCAGGCTGTCTGAGGGACTCCCAGACCTGCACCTCTTTCCCTGCTGGCTGCAGACCCTTGTGTGGGTGGTGTTACATCAGATCTCAGCTGAGTCTGATAACTCAGTTTTTCTTGGTGGCCACGCTTCTTGTAAGGCAGCTCTGTAGGAAGCTGGCCTGGTTCCTGGTGAGGAGGCACCACTGCTCGTATGGCATCCCTTGTGGTGCACAGGCACTCCTCCTGGACACTGCTCACTCTGCAGGGTCCCAGGCTGCCCTTATGTGTGGGGTTACTCTTCCTCTGGTGCAGGACTAGGCTCTTCTCCATGTAAATGTCAAGAAGTTTCTAGAAACGAACTCCTGGTGTTTCCATTCTGTCAGCTGTTAATGTCTGCAGGCACTTGGCTCACCCTGACTGTGCTGCCTCTCACAAGATAACTGCGTTAGGATTTGCAGGACATTTTGGACAATAAAGAAGTAATTAGTTGAATGCAATTCAGTACAGACTCACAGAAGTGTAGGGGAATGAACACTGCCAGGTTCCACCTTTTCTGTGCTACTTAGAAGCTTTGTCCTAAATATTATGAGGCTGTGCAGGGACAAAGTAGAAGGTCCAAAGCCCAAATGTAGCTCAATCTGGCTAATACTGTCAAAGAAAAATATTTATATAAATAATTTTTAAAAAGGAGGGTTAAGGAGAATCTTTATGTTTTATTGGATGTGGTGGGAAACGCTGTGAAAAGAGATGAGGAAAAGGCTGAGGTACTTAATGCCTTCTTTGTCTCAGTCCTTAGCAGGAAGACCAGTTGTTCCCCTGGTACTCAGCCCCCAGTGCTGGTAGATAAGTAAATGGAGCTGGAGATAGGGAAAGGGGGGGAGACTTCTCCCCACTTCTTCACCTTCTCTTTCTCCTTCACCTCCCCCTTCTCCTCTAGGCCAGTTACAATAGCTCTTAAAATCTTTGAATATCCTTGGAGTGATCAAACCAGCATGTTCCTGTTGTTATTTCTCTAGAATGCCTTTAAGCTTTTGTTTACAGTTAAACAACTACTTAAGCATGCCATTCAAAGATCTGCCCCAAGGCAGGAGATTTAGGAGTGGCAGGGAGTGTGGGAGGATATGGGCAGGCACCTAGAGCAGTGGCCACCTCCACCAGTGCTTTGGAACTTCACCCCTGAGCAAGTGCAGAATCCTAAAACAAAAGTGAAATGCTTGTAAAAGGGGTTTGATCCCCAGGCAATTCCAAAGGGACACAAATCACTGGAACATACTGAGACTTTACCTATGCTTACTAGATGCAGTCACTGCCACTCCAACGCCTGTGACAGGCCCAGCAGCCAATCCAATTCCTCTGAAAGGCTCTGCAGCCACAGCAACTCCTGCGATGAGCTGTTTGGCCTCTCCAATCCCCTGTGACAGGCCCTGCAGCTACTCCAGCCCCTGGGATGGGCCCCATGGCTGGGCCAGAGAACCAACCTGTGCCACTATTGGTTGTTCCTAAATGCAGGAAACTCAATTTGGAAAACAGGCACAGCAGACTTGAGATTAAAGCAATCAACATTGTGACTAGCAACTATTAAGCAGGTCTAATACTTATACCAATTTTAGTTTAACACACTCTGGTCAGATCTGTCGTTATCTCAACCCTTTGTGCCCCATGTTGGATGCCAAAAACGACTGTTGCAGTTTAACCTGGCTGGCAGCTAAGCATCATGCAGCCGTTCACTCACCCTCCTCCCTCCCTCTCTGGGATGGGGGAGAGAAACAGGAAAGTTAAGCCTGTGGGTTGAGATAAATACAGTTTATTAAGACAGGATAATAATAATAATAATAATAATAATAATAATGTGTACAAACAAATGATGCACAATGCAACTGCTCACCACCCGCTGACCGATGCCCAGCTTATCCCCAAGCAGCTGCCCCCCCCACCCCAGCCAGCCACCCCTATATATTATTTAGCATGATGTCAGATGGTATGGAATAGCCCTTTGGCCAGTTATGTTGTTTAGCATGACATCAGATGGTATGGAATAGCACTTTGGCCAGTTGGGGTCAGCTGTCCTGGGTCTGTCCTCTCCCAGCTCCTGCTGCATCCCCAGCCTGCCTGCTAGCAGGACAGAGCGAGAAGCTGAAAAGTCCTTGGCTTAAGGTAAGCACTGGTCTGCTACATTTAAAACATCAGTGTGTTATCAGCACTCCTCTCATCCCAATCCAAAACACAGCCCCCTACCAGCTACTAGGAGGAAAATTAACTCTATCCCAACTGATCCACGACAAGGTCAAACAAGAGCAGGTACAGATGGTTACCACAATTTTCTACCAGTTGGGGACAGGCTGGACATCAGTCAGTAATGAGCAATTGCACTGTGCATAGCTTGCTTTGTACATAATAATAATAACTATTATTATTATTTCTTTTCCCTTTCAGTCCTTTAAACTGCCCTTATCTGAAAACATAAGCATCTGGGGGGTGTGTGTGAGCTAACTGCTGTGTGGTGCTGAACTGCCCGCCAGGTTAAAGCACACGTTTGACAACCAGACTCTAACAGCACAAATCACCCTTGTAAAAGTCATCTCTCCTGTGTTCAGAGAAGGGCAGTTGGTGATGAATTCAGTCTGCTTCAAACACCACACCCAGGAAACACCCTGCTGCCTTCAGGAGCTGTCAGCCCTGAGGCCTCGGGGACACCTTGAGGGAGCCCAATGGCACAGAGCAAGCGATGCCATGGTCGGGTGCTGTGCTGCTGAGCTGGGCCAGGCTCCTGGGCCCAAGGGGAGCTCCTGACAAGTGGGCAGCGCTGCAGAGAGACAGCTCTGCCCAGGAGCAGCTCCTCTGCACAGCGCAGCAGGGCTGGGAGCTCTGACTGCAGGTGGCACATGGAGAGGGGAGAAGAAGAGAGGGCTTGGAGGCAATGAGGAGGGCAACAACAGAGGGCAGCATGTGTCAGGACAGATCTGCAGACTCTTGAAACTGAGTCTCTGGCAGCAGGGCAATGCAGGTGCAGTTGCCAGAGGGGTCTTCTACAGCTGGCACATCCGATGGGTGATAGCATCTCTCAGGATGGTTCTCATGTTTCTCCAGCGAGGAGTAGAAGATGCTTTAGAGCATGGCATTTATGATTGGATGTTTCAAGAGAAAGACCAAGGCAGGGGCTACCTGAAAGGCAAGATTTTGTCTGTAGCCTGTGATTAAGGAATCCTGCCGTGGAGTGGAAGCAGGTTTCATGGTAATGAGTTGTCAGGATTGTACAGAAGACTGAGAGTCCAGAGCATTGCAGTGAGAAATCAACATGTCAGTGATCAAATTTGTAAAGAAGCTTTTCACACATCAGCTTAAAGACTGCACCAACATATTTGTCATCTCCTCAGGTTTTAGCTAAGCTGATCTTCAGGAGCTGCAAACCCTCCAATGCCCATTTTCCCATCTTTGGGAGGTGTCTGTAGGCCTGAGTAGAACACACAGCATTTGCAATGAGCAGGAACTGCCTCCTCTGCAGGGAGAGCTGCAGTGCAAGGGGGTCTGCTGAGTGTCCATCTGTCCCTCCCTGGCTTTGCCTCCCCTGGCAGCAGCATGCTGGCATTCTTCCTGGCTTCTCCAACTGGCCGTGCTGCTGCTGTTCATGTTTCCAGGCTGGCTGGGGATGGGGGTGTCACATGCCCATGGAGTGAGCCCTCGGTGTGCTTGGCGGAGGGGAGTACGGGGACAGGGTTCTGGAGAAGTGCACTTTAGACTGGATTCCTCTGCTCTCAGCAGTGTCCTGGTTCTTTTTAGGTGAGGATGTGAATGTCATTGTCATACAACTCAGAGATGCCAAGAGAAGAGACCAGCCTTGATGGACAGACTGGCTTTCCCCTCTGAAGGACATTCTGAACTAAAGGGAACTTCCCTTTCTCTGAAGATCCAGGTTTCACCTAGAGTGCAGCAGGAAGAAAAATATACAGAAAAGAAAAGGCTGCAGCCCTGCTTCCTTTCAGGTGAATTGGGAGCAAAAATGTGGATAGTCACATATCAGGAATGAATTGAATCTGGCATTACCATATGTCTGTCTTTATATGTTGCTGTAGAGCAGGACTGCCTCCTGCATTACCAAAGCAGTGTCCTCTGTTCCCAGGGGCACCCTCAGGCAGAATCAGACAGAACTCATGAAAGGGACTTGCCATATGTGTGCATGAATTAGTCCTTGTCAGATAATTCTGTTGTATTTTCTTACTTCATCTTTCCTCCTTGGGCAAGTCCCCATGGGCAGAACCAGCAAATGCCCAACATCAGCTCTGTGAGCGAGTTCCTCCTGCTGACATTCGCAGATGTGGGAGCTGCAGCTCCTGTACTTCAGCTCTTCCTGGGCATCTACTTGGCTGCCCTCCTGGGAAACAACCTCATCCTCACCGCCGTAGCCTGCAACCACCACCTCCACACCCCCATGTGCTTCTTCCTCTTCAGCCTCACCCTCCTTGACCTGGCATCCATCTCCACCACTCTGCCCAAAGCCATGGCCAATGCCCTCTGGAACACCAGGGCCATCTCCTATCAAGGATGTGCTGCACAGATATTTCTGCTACTCCTTTTCATTCCATCAGAGTATTCCCTTCTCACCGTCATGGCTTATGACCGCTACGTTGCCATCTGCAAGCCCCTGCACTACAGGAGTCTCCTGGGCAGCAGATCTTGTGCCCAGATGGCAGCAGCTGCCTGGGGCATGCTGTGCTGCACACTGCCAATATATTTTCACTACCTCTATGCCATGGTAATGCCTTGGACCAGTTCTTCTGTGAGATCCCCCAGATCCTCAAGCTCTCCTGCTCAAACTCCTACCTAAGGGAAGCTGGGATTGTTGTGGTTAGCGCTTTTCTATTTGGGGGGTGTTTTGTTTTCATTTCTCTGTCCTATGTGCAGATCTTCAGGACTGTGCTGAGGATCCCTTCCCAGGAGGGACGTCACAAAGCCTTTTCCACCTGTCTCCCTCACCTGGCTGTGGTCTCCCTCTTTATCAGCAGTATCATGTTTGCACACCTGAATCCCCCCTCCATTTCTTCTCCATCCCTGGACCTGGTGGTGGCAGTTCTGTACGCGGTGGTTCCTCCAGCAGTGAACCCCCTCATCTACAGCATGAAGAACCAGGAGCTCAAGGAAGCTTTGTGGAAATTGATGACTAGATGTGTTTCAGGAGAATAAGTGGTCAGTCTGCTTCTGCAGATGAGTCATAATGTCACTTATAATAGGAACAGCCTATATTCTGTTTCTTTGTGTTTGTGTGTTTGCGTGAAATTTTATTACTGGATTTCCTTATTGATTAATGTTACCCACTAAAATTATATTTTTCATCCCAATTCCAATTCAGTATGTATGTTTCAAGTCTAGCTCAGCAAGTATACACAAAGAGCCTATCTGTCTGTGAACTTAAAAGAAAGGATCCTGCACTGCCTTCTTTGATGTCCTTCCTCTGAGACCTGATCTGGTTCTGCGGGGGCATTGCCTGTGTGCAGGGGTGCAGAGGAAAAGAGTACCACCCCAGCAGCACGGCCAGGGAGCACCAGTGCTTGGTGCATGCAGAGCTGCTGTCTTGCCACTGCCACCCTCTCCTGCTGAGCCTTGCTGGTGGGGTCAGGCCCAGCTGCTCCTGTAGCTTGGTGCCAGTGCTGCTGTGGGGCTGTGCTGGGACTGCAGGCAGGGACAGGCAGTGGGCACAGCAGTGGCACAGCTGGGCTCCAGAGAAGCATTTCAATACTCGGAAAGGATCTCCTCAGCGCACTGCTTGAAGGCTGGCGTCTTCTTAAAAAACTGTGGTCAAGAACATTTTCCAAGGAATAGACAACAAAGAAGATCTTTGCCTTTTGTGTTTCTCCATTAGCTCAGTGTGCTGAAATCAGCACTGACAGCACGGTCTTGTAGGGACTGAGGGCTTGGCAAGGACTCGTTTTTCTGTTGGTTGCACCTGGCAGGCATGGAAAAACCACAGAGCCATTAGCTCACTGCCACCATGTGAATCAAAAATAGAAAAAGTGCAAGAACTCATCAGTTGAGGTAAAGTCAGTCTAATAAGAAAACAAACAAACAACAACAACAACAGAATAAAAAATAAAAAATGATAATAATAATAATAAAAATAAATAAACAAACAAACAAACAAACAAATAAATAAATAAATAAATCCACCTGTAGCCCGTGGAGGGGAGACCACACAGGACCAGGTGACCTGGCAGGAGCTGCTGCCTATGGGGGACCCAGGTTGGAGCAGTTTTCTCCTGAGGGATGGACCCCATGGTACAGACCCATAACTGGATCAGTTCTTGAAGAGCTTCTGCCTGTTGGAAGCCCACACAGGATCAGTTTGGGAAGGATGGCATCCCTTTGTTTCTCACTTCCCTAGCTGGTTCGTAATAGGCAATATATCCTACTATCTCCCTACTCTGAGTCTGTTTTGCCCGTCATGATAATTGTTGAGTGATCTACCCATCCTTATCTAAACCCTTGAGCCCTTTGTGTCATATTTTCTCCCCATCTCCCTTTGAGGAGGGGGAGTGAGAGAGAGGCCGTGATGGAACTTGGCTACCCACAGGAGTAAAATCAAGACTGTGGCAAACTCGTAAAGTTCAACAAGGCCAAGTAGAAGGTCCTGCACCTGGTCAGGGCACTCCAAGCACAAATACAGTCTGGGTGGAGAATGAATGAGGTGATTCTCCCCCTCTATTCTGCTCTTGTGAGACCCTACCTAGAATACTGCATTAAGTTCTGGGGCTCCCAGTATGAGAAGGTTATGAAGCTTCTAGAGTGAGTCCAGACAAGGAAGCAAGGATGATCAAGGGGCTGTAGCATCTCTCCTGCACAGCATTGTGGTCAAGGGAAGTGATTATCCTGCTCTACTCTGCGCTGGTGCGGCCTCACCTCGAGTACTGTGTGCAGTTCTGGGCACCACAGTACAAAAAGGATGGAAAACTGTTGGAGAGTGTCCAGAGGAGGGTGATGAAGATGGTGAATGGCCTAGAGGGGAAGACGTATGAGGAGAGGCTGAGATCCCTTGCCCTGTTCAGCCTGGAAAGAGGAGGCTGAGGGGAGACCTCATTGCGGTCTACAGCTTCCTCACGAGGGGGAGTGGAGGGGCAGGCACCAATCTATTCTCTTTAGTCACCAGTGATAGGACCTGTGGGAATGGAGTCAGGCTGAGGCAGGGGAGGTTTAGGCTAGACATCAGGAAGAGGTTCTTCACTGAAAGGGTGGTCGCCTACTGGAACAGGTTCCCCAGGGAAGTAGTAACTGCAGCAAGCCTGTTGGAGTTAAAGAAGAGTTTGGACTGTGCACTTATTCACATGGTCTAAAATTTTGGGTGGTGCCAGGAGTTGGACTCGATGATCGTTATGGGTCCCTTCCAACTTGAGATATTCTATGATTCTGTGATTCCTATTAAAACTGTCTGAGGGAGTTGAAGTTGTTCAGCCTGGAGAAGAGAAGGCTCTGAGGAGACTTTATAGTGTCCATCCAGTACTTTAATGGGGCTACAGGAAAGCTGGGGAGAGATTTTCAGGGTGAGCAGTGATAGGACAAGGGGAATGGTTTTAAACTTAAAGAGGGTAGATTTAGAGTAGATAGTCAGATGAAATTCTTGACTTAGAGGCGAGGCACTAGAACAGGTGCTGTGGGTCCAGAGGTCACCCAGAGGGAGTTTGGATCAGCCCATGCCCTTGTGTTTGAAGGAACAGCTGGCGAGAGTGGAGACTCATCAGTGAAATCATGGGAATACCAGAGTGAGAGCAAGGTGGGGAAGATAAGTGGCTGTCTGCAGCCTTCAGAGAAGTGTGGGACAGCATAGGAAAATCTAACAAGAATGAAAGGCCACAGCAGCACTGACATCTTTGTCCCTGCAGCCATGGCTTATGAGGAGACGTGATACATTCATGGCATTGGGACCATGTATTCTCCTTTCAACCATGTGAAAACGCTGGGAGGTGTCATACCATTGTCCTTCACATGATATTATGAGCATCACCCCCTACCCCACAGACTCCAGGAAGAGCCCTGAGTTAGACATCAGGGTGTAGGATCTCTCCTCCAGTGGCTGAGGTGAGGCCTTGGCCCTTCTCCTTCACCAAAACAAACCAAGACCTTTCTCAGTACAGTGCCTTTGCCTGTCTGTAATCATGGCCTCCAGTTATCTGCCCTAACAAGTCCCTGGGGAGGCTTTGTAAGTAACAGAATAGAATAGAGAACAGAGTATAGAGTGTATTCTAATACTATGGAATAGAGTAGGCAACAGAGGTGAGACAGATACTCTGATATAATGAAAGCCATCGGAAAGCTGATCCCAGTTAGATGACTGATATGGGGAGGTCAGGAGTAGCCTGGCAAGGACAGATGTGAGATTTGGGGGAAGGAAGAGGAAGGAAAGAGGGGCTTGAAAGCTTATCTTTGTAGAAGTGTGAGGGTTCATGTAATGTTGATGCTGCTGTAACACAGACTTAAAACAGCCATGTATGGCCCTTACACTATTTTGAAGAGTAACAATAATCCCTTAACCTAAACATTAGTCCAACACCCTGACAGGTATACACTATGCAGAACTCAGATTATCACCTGAAGAAAAACTTAGTGCATAGCCCCTTTCCCTTACCTTTACTCTCTTGCTCACTCTTATCACTGCCCCTAACACTAACATTAAAATGCTCTATTTAACCTCACATATTTTGGCAGACCTAAACAACACCCTAAACTGTAATGCTTGCCCAAACCCTAACCACAGACCTGACACCACAAGCAGAACACCAAACCCTCCAACTAAAACTTTGCTTAATCTCTAACCCAGAAAGGTAAAATCTAATCCCTAGGAGACTAGAGAGAGGTCAGCTCTGCCTCATGAGCTCTTCCACCAGCAGGGGGAATGTGACTGTGGCAGTGACTGTGAGGTCACTTCTGTCCCTGCAGTTGATAGGGCAGCAGCAGGAATGTGTCACAGAAAGGGACTGTGAGGTCGCTTCTGCCTGTAGGTGGCAGGTCACCCTTGACTTCTCCCTGGGATCTGCACTTTTTGGCTGACATCTGCCAGTGGCCCTGGTAGGCCATCAAAAGGCACCTGGTTGGCATGCTGACTGTGGGATCCCCTCTGCCTCCATACCCAGGAGGACCCAGACAGAATAAAGGCCCCAATATGGGTTGCCCTGTCCCTTCTGCTTGAATGCATGACTGGACAGCAGGAGGCACAAGGCTTGGGTGTGTCTCGCCAAGAAGCTGCAAGGCCAGCAGCAGGCCCATGGCTTGGAAGATGCTGGTGAGGTGATTTGTGTCTGGTTGGCTGACAGGCTGCAAGAAAGCTGATGCATTGGGATGCCTACTTTGGGAATGGTTTCCATCCTGATGGAGCTTTCTTTGGTAGTACGAAAGAGCAGGAGAGAAAAAACCGCCACAAATTGCACCTTGGAAGGTGGGCGCTGGCCACAAGGAGGAAGAAATGTCCCTCTAAGGGTAGTGCTGTGTTGCAAGAGGTCACCCAAAGTGTGATTAGTGATAAGACCCTAGCTTTGAGTTTCAAGGAACAGCTGGTGAGGGTTAACGAGACGGTGAAATGATGGAAAATCTGGGATGATAGCAAGGTGGTGAACAGAGATGGGTGTCTGCAGACTTCAAGGAAATAGAGCAAAGAATGGGACAGCATAGGAAAGCCTGCAGAGGAGAAGGCAGAGTGTTCTGGCAAGAATGGCAGGCCCCAACAGCCCTGACGTTTTTGTCCCCTTGGCTAGAGCATGTGAGGAGACGTGTTATGCTCATTGCAATGGTGCATTATTGTTTCCTTGCAAACCTTTGCAGAGGCAGGGAGGTGTCATACCAGTGTTCTTTGCATGGCATCACACAGCCCATCACATCCCTCAGACCCCAGGAAGAGCCCTGAGCTAGATGTGAGTGTGCAGGACCCCCCCCTCCCAGTGGCTGTGGTCAATCCTTGACCATTCTGCTTCACTAAAATCAATCAAGACTTTTCTCTGCGTACTGCCATTGTCTGTCTGTAATCATGGCCTTCAATTAGCTGCCCTAACAAATCCCTGGGGAGTCCTTGTTACTTTGGGTCCTCAGTGGGGCCCATTAATACTCCAAGTCACTTCTACTTTTCCTTCTGACTTTACCTTCTCAAGCACTTAAATCATTCTCGTCCCAGTACCTGAGCTTCATAAACTCAGAACCAAAATATGCCATGGAACTCATTAAAATGCAGAAGCTCATAAGGAGCCATCTCTCTCCCATAATTTCCTTCAAGTCTTCAAGATTTGTACAGCTAATTGAAGAGCTTTTATGGTGTAGTTAAGGAGGAAGGTTTCAAAAAGCACCTAATAATGTCTCCTTTGGACACCTGCAGAGGGAGGAAAAGCAGACTCTTAAGGTCTGACACTGCATGGAAAACCTTGCTCCTCAGCACTCCAGCCCTGACATTTCTCTCATTGTCCACCTGGCACTTGCATCACTTTTCCTTACACCAGGTTTTTGCACTGAAGTCTGCAGCTGGATGTTACAGCTCCTTTGTACCAGCTCCCATCTGCTTTCCTTACAAACCTGGCTGCACTCAGGCACAGAATAGTTTTTCCTATTTCAAAACAAAGAATAGGAATATATGCTGCAATTTTCCCCAAAACAAAGCGAGCTCCCAAACTTATATGCGTCCTGTGAGGTTTACTTTTCTAAAAGGATGACTTCACAAGAACCATTTTTGAACTGATAGATAGAATAAATAGTTTTAGTATTAATCCATATCATACCAATTCAATGATAAATGAAAACAAGGTTGCTAAGGAAACAATTAGACTGCTGATAGATGGGCAAGCTTGAATTCCCTGATGCTCAAAGCAGCAATTGGGTCAGTGAGAGCGGTCTGAATGAGAAAAGAGTAAGGGAAGGGCAAACCAGGAGAACAACGGGAAGTGCATAGGTCCAGACAGGCAGCTGGAAAGGGCACATTCAGCAGGGTGTGTTTAATCAAAACTTGTGGATGGACCTGGTAGATGAGGGAGCACACCATGATAGACAAAGCAATGACAATGCAAGTACAGGTGAACACCACTATTTCTTCTCCATTGAGGAATATACATCCTGAAAATTCACATTTCCTCATGATGGAAACTACACTGTATGACATTTTACAGAAAAGATTGAATCTTTTGAGGTGATGAGTAGTTGCTTTATTATTTACGTACTGAAGAAATTACTGGGAATTCAAGCAGAGATTTGCTGCCTGACCATGAACAACCAGTACCACCTCCAGAGGCCCTGGTGCATCTAAAGTAATTCCCTGGACTGGCAGCTGTTAGAAAGGACCTTCAGGAGACCAGAGCATTTTGGTGGATCAGGTGGAGACACGTGAAGTACCCAGGGCACATCCACTGCCAGCAGTGGTCTTTGTTCCTATAACTGATGCTCAGCCCAGCGCATGAAACCCCTTCAAAGACAAACAACTTCTTAAGGGGGTTCTTGGGGTTGACCTAAAGTTGAAATGGACATTGGAAACCTGAGATAGTGGCCCTTATTTCTAGTGGACAGCTGAACATCCATTTGAAATCCTGGGTCATCTGTGGCAAACTCAGGCTGAAAGACTCAACAACAGGATACTTCGAATGGCTGAGAAAGAACCCATCAGCTTGCCCCACTTTGGGAAATCATCCCTTTCCAACTAGGGACATGAAAGTGAAAAAGAGGCTGGGCTCATGACTGCCTTTTTGCAGATGAGCCCCGAGCAGGGGGGCAAAGCAGCTCCTACTTTGTTCACACTCCGTGGCTTTGCTCACACCCCTGTGCACTACGAGGCAGGATGCTCCATGACTGCCTTGAAGGTCCTGGCAGGTTGTGGTGAGGGGATGAATGCCCTGGAACCCCTTCCTGGGGGAAGAGTGGCACAGGAAGGGGGGAAGACAGGGATGAGAACAGATAAATTTGTGAATGAATGAATCAACAAATCAATCAACCAATGAAAAATCAATAAAGGAATGACAAAATGGAACTGAACCAAAAGGAAGGGCGGGGGGATAACGTGAAAAGATATGGGAAAGTGTGTAGGCAGCCACAGCAGGGCACAGCCAATGTCCGAGTCTGGCCTCTGGCTGTATCTAGCATGAGGGTGCTCTGGTCTTTCCCCCAGAGACACTGGGAACCGGCAGCAGGGCTGGTCACCAGCTCCCAACATTTGCCTCGCTTCTCTTTGTTTTTCCTTGCTCTGCTTTCCCTGGCACAGTTTTGCTTTTCCTTCTCTATTTTCCTATGCTCTTCTTGCCCCTGAATTGCAATGCTTTGCCTCAGATTGCTTCGCTTTGATTTGTTTCTTTTTCTCCCCGGGAAATACATTACTTTTCCTTCTGTTACTTTACTTTATTTTGCTTGGCCTTGCTCTGCTTTGCCGTCCCTCGCCTTGCTTTGCTTTGCTTCATCAGGCCACGCTTTCCTTTGTTTTGATTTGCTCTGTATTCCTGGCCATGCTTTATTTTTCCTACCCGTGCTGTGCTTTGCCTTGCCTCAAACTGCTTTCTTTCCTTTGCTCTACATTTCCTGGCACTGCTGTGACTTTCCTTGTGCTACTTTCCTCAGCTTTGCTTTTCCCTGCTCTGCTCTGCCTTTCCCGGCCATGGCTTTTCAGGCCATGCTTTCATATGATTGGCTTTGCTTTGTAATCCTGGCTCTGCTTTGTTTTTCCTACCCCTGCTGTTTTTTTGTCTTGCCTCTAACTGAGTAGCTTTGTTTTTTTTTGCATTTTCTTTCCTGGTTAGGCTTTGCTTTCCCTTGTGCTACTTTCCTTTGATTTGCTTTGCTTTGCCTTGCTCGGCTTTTCCTTCCCTGGCCTTGCTTTGTTTTGCTTTGCTTTGTACTCCTAGTCATGCTTTGCTTTTCCTACCGCTGCTGTGCTTTGCCTTCCTCAAACTGCTTTCTTTCCTTTGCTCTACATTTCCTGGCACTGCAGTGACTTTCCTTGTACTACTTTTCCTTGCTCTCCTTTGCCTTTCCTGGCCATGCTTTTTAAGGCCATGCTTTCCTGTGTTTTGCTTTGCTTTGTAATCCTGGCACTGCTTTGCTTTCCCGTCTCTGGTCTGCTTTGCTTTTCCTACCCCTGCTGTGCTTTGCCTTGCCTCAAAATGCTTTCTTTCCTTTGCTCTACATTTCCGGGCACTGCCGTCACTTTCCCTGTACTACTTTGCTCTGCTTTGCTCTGCCTTTCCTAGCCATGCTTTTTCAGGCCATGCTTTCCTTTGTTTAGTTTTGCTTCATATTCCTGGCACTG
>MU011531.1:5994-18273 GCA_011074415.1 Stictonetta naevosa
AGGCTCTTTCTGCCAGAGGCTCCAGGTGGGGCCATTCTCCCCGGCTGTGGTGTAGAGCACATTCTTTACATCTGGTCCTGTTCGGACTGGCCCAAGGGCTACTGCATGAGCTATTTCCTGCTTAATTTGTTCAAAGGCTTGTCGTTGCTCAGGGCCCCATTCAAAATTATTCTTCTTATGGGTTACTTGGTAGAGCGGGTTTACAATCAGACTGTAATTTGGAATGTGCATTCTCCAAAACCCCACGACACCCAGGAAAGTTTGTGTTTCCTTTTTGCTAGTTGGTGGAGACATAGCTGTTATTTTGTTGATCACATCCATTGGGATTTGACGACGCCCATCTTGCCATTTTATTCCTAAAAACTGGATCTCTCATGCAGGTCCTTTAACTTTATTTTGGTTTATGGCAAAACCAGCCTTTAGAAGGATTTGGATTATTTTCTTCCCTTTCTCAAAAACTTCCTCTGCTGTGTCACCCCACACAATGATGTCATCGATGTACTGCAGGTGTTCAGGAGCTTCCCCCTGCTCCAGCACAGACTGGATCAGTCCATGGCAAATGGTAGGGCTATGTTTCCACCCCTGGGGCAGCCGATTCCAAGTATATTGGACTCCCCTCCAAGTAAAGGCAAACTGTGGCCTGCGCTCTGCTGCTAGAGGGATGGAGAAAAATGCATTAGCGATATCAGTTGTGGCATACCACTTGGCTGCCTTTGATTCCAGTTCATACTGGAGTTCTAGCATGTCCGGCACTGCAGCACTCAGTGGTGGCGTGACTTCGTTCAGGCCACGATAGTCCACTGTTAGCCTCCACTCACCATTAGACTTTCGCACTGGCCATATGGGACTATTAAAAGGTGAATGAGTTTTACTAATCACTCCTTGGCTCTCCAGTTGACGAATTAGCTCATGGATGGGAATCAGGGAGTCTCAGTTGGTGCGATATTGCCGCCGGTACACAGTTGTAGTAGCAATTGGCACTTGCTGTTCTTCGACCCTCAGCAACCCCACAACAAAAGGGTCCTCTGAGAGACCGGGCAAGGTAGACAATTGTTCAGTGCCCTCTGTCTCTAAGGCAGCAATGCCAAAAGCCCACCGGAATCCTTTTGGGTCCTTGAAATATCCTCTTCTAAGATAGTCTATGCCAAGGATGCAAGGAGCCTCTAAACTAAAGACTTCTGTGCATCTTACGTGCCAGGCCATCGAATCCACACAGTCCAATAAACTCGATTGTCCCTTTCCTCCCCCTGGCTGGAGGCAGGGCCCCTCTAGTCCTCATCAGAATCTTCATTTCTGTGTTTAAAGGACTGCCTGCTGGAAGTTGTTCCTTTGGACTGTGTACTGGGGCACGCTTCGTTGGGTTAGAAACTGGCTGGATAGCCGGGCCCAAAGAGTCGTGGTAAATGGAGTCAAATCCAGTTGGAGGCCGGTCACTAGTGGCGTTCCCCAGGGCTCGGTGCTGGGGCCGGTCCTCTTTAATATCTTCATCGATGATCTGGATGAGGGCATTGAGTGCACCCTCAGTAAGTTTGCAGATGACACCAAGTTAGCTGCGTGTGTCGATCTGGTCAAGGGTAGGAAGGCTCTGCAGCAGGATCTGGATAGGCTGCACCGTTGGGCTGAGGTCAACTGCATGAAGTTCAACAAGGCCAAGTGCCGGGTTCTGCACCTGGGGCGCAATAACCCCAAGCAGAGCTACAGGCTGGGAGATGTCTGGTTGGAGAGCTGCCAGGCAGAGAAGGACCTGGGAGTGATGGTTGATAGTCGGCTGAATATGAGCCAGCAGTGTGCTCAGGTGGCCAAGAAGGCCAACGGCATCCTGGCTTGTATAAGAAACAGTGTGACCAGCAGGGCTAGGGAGGTGATCGTCCCCCTGTACTCGGCTCTGGTGAGGCCGCACCTCGAATACTGTGTTCACTTTTGGGCCCCTCGCTACAAGAAGGACATCGAGGTGCTTGAGCGAGTCCAGAGAAGGGCGACGAAGCTGGTGAGGGGCCTGGAGAACAAGTCCTATGAGGAGCGGCTGAGGGAGCTGGGATTGTTCAGCCTGGAGAAAAGGAGGCTCAGGGGCGACCTTATCGCTCTCTACAGGTACCTCAAAGGAGGCTGTAGCGAGGTGGGGGTTGGTCTGTTCTCCCACGTGCCTGGTGACAGGACGAGGGGGAATGGGCTAAAGTTGCGCCAGGGGAGTTTTAGGTTGGATCTTAGGAAGAACTTCTTTACCAAAAGGGTTGTTAGACATTGGAACGGGCTGCCCAGGGAAGTGGTGGAGTCACCATCCCTGGAGGTCTTTAAAAGACGTTTAGATGTAGACCTTAGGGATATGGTTTAGTGGGGACTGTTAGTGTTAGGTCAGAGGTTGGACTCGATGATCTTGAGGTCTCTTCCAACCTAGAAATTCTGTGATTCTGTGAATCTGTGATTCTGTGAAGCTGGAGCAGCAAACTTTTCATAGAACTCCTTTTTCCCGATTGTTTTCTTTTGCAACTCACGTACCCGTGCCTCTAGGGTCGCAGTGGATTTTCCATCTCATTTTCTCATGTCCTCTCCATGGTCACGTAGGTAAAACCACAGGATGGCACGAGGTGTGTATCCAACATATCGTCTTCCTTGCACGGATGAGCGCTTACCCCTAATAGCAGAGACACTGGTTTGTACAGGAGGGGAGGAAAATAAACTCTCTTTAAGTTGCTGGACCTCTTCAGAACGTTTCTCCAAAGTATTCTCTTTTAGTTGGTGGGCACTGGTTCGTTCAGGTGGGGAGGAAAATAATCTCTCTTCAAGGTGGTGGAACTTTTCAGAAATTTTCTCCACAGCCGAGATGCAGGCCTGTAGGGAAGAGGAGAGACTTTCTTCGTACTGGCAGAGTTGTTATTTTTATTTTCATGTAGTATAATGATGTTATTGTTTATACCTTGTATGATACCCTGCTTTACATTATTAATACGCTGAATAATAAATAGTACCCGATTTGTAATGACTTCAATAGAGAAGAAAGGTGATATGTCAATAATGATGCTTAAGAAATGGACTCCTCCCCAATGACCAACAGATGAGATTCAGTTGTTACTAGCAAAGGTTGAAGAAAAAATACGAATCAATACTATGAAAAAAGGAAATGGGGGATTGTGAAATGTGTTCATTTTATTCGTGTCAGTATGAAACAATGCTAGGGCTGCATGACGAAATGTAACTTTCTATCTAAGAAAAACAGAGTGATTAATGTACATAGTTCTTGTATCATGCAAAAGAAGGGTCCAGCAATTCGTGTAAATAGAGGGTTTGAAGGACGAACACTGAGACTCGAGTCTGGGAGATAAGAGGACCAAGAAGGGTTTTTTTTGGGAACTGCTGACTTCTGCATGAGACGCTGCCCAAGCCTCTGATGTCTGGCAAAGAGATCCACCAAATAAGGAGAAAGGGAGAGTTGAAGGACGACCAAAAGACAAAACCTGGGAGGAAGACTACGAGCCTTCAGCACAAGAGACCCCCAGAAAGACCACCAGAGACTGATACGCATGCGTCCGGAGAGGGTTTGGATTCCGAAAACTAATTATAATAACCCTGCCTTTTCTAGGAATAGTGATAAATATGTATTAGTTTAGTAACATAAAAATCAGCCACCTGATGTAATAGATGTGCATCTTGGTGGAGCAGAGACTCCCGGCGCACCCAGCACTGTTTGCTTGCCTCTATTCACTTAATAAATCACAAACTTTTGATTAAAATCCTATTTGGGACTTAATCATTTATCACATACAAAAGGGATTGTGCAGGCATAAGAGTGGGGGGTAAGTTAAGCAGATAAAGGGACAATGGAAGGTCCCACTGTCCCAAAATGAGGAGGATTGCTAAGAAAAACAAGACAAGCAGTTGTGGAATCAGCAAGAACAAGAAGCTCAAGAAGCTATGAATTTATAGGCTCCTCTGGTTTAAAAAAAAAAAAAAAAGGAAAAAAGGAGGGAGAGAAATTAAATGTCGTTCAAATAAAACTATACACACAGGGCATAGAAACAAGTGTTGGGTAGGTTGTGAACCTGTAGTACTCAGCCAATGAGGAAACGGGAGGAATCAAGCATTAGTTAATAGGGAATATAGGGGTATGCTACACTTCAGCTGTGTGCACCTGCTTGCAGGATGCCTGCCATTGCAATCGGGAATAAAAATGCTACTTCACTGAGATCCTTGCCTGAGCCTATGTTATTGGCTACAGAGTGTTTCTCAGAATAACAAAAGCAAGGATTGGCTGAACACCACATCAGAGTACGAACACAAGTATTCTACACAAAGCAATGTGATAAAGAGCTCACACATTCAACATTCTGTAAAGATTGTCTCAAGAGCTATTAAATTCTAGTCATCATACAGAAAGTGTAACAAAAAAAACAAAGTGAATGTTGATGCTCTAGTGTTTATTTAATCATAAAATCATCTAAAAGGTTTTTATAATGCACATATATATGCAGACTCATTACTTAACCTTAATTGGCTGAAGAGTGTTTCTCACAAATTGGGGGCTCGTCCGGGATCCAGTCGCCTTCTGGGGAGCCCCGTTACCCCCGCAGCAGGAAGTCATACCCTGCTGATTTCAGTGGTCCTGTGCATCAGTGATAGTGGTTCTGCAGAGAGCTGACAAAGGAACCGAGACTGGTTAAGAATGCAGGATCGGTGAAGAATTGGTGAAGAAAGGAAGGCAGGCATTCTGGTTTTGAGAACTGACCCAGTAACTCTGTGCACAGGGCAAGGTAAGAAATATTAAGTATTGCCTTGGGGGTTGGGCAAGACTCTTATGTGAAGTGTGATTGAGATGTACTTTTGTACAAAGCGAGTGTGGAGTACCAATCCGCGGTTCTGTAGCTCCGCGAGGGGCATGGCCGGAAACAGATGAAGCGAGAGGTAGAAGGGAGAAAGGAAGAGTCTTGGGGAAATCTGGTGTACGATACTCCCTTGCATGGTAAAGTGCTTGGCAGTACACCAGGGAATCTGGTAAACCCGTAGGTGTGTGGTACCCCATGCTGAACGGTAAAGTGCTCAGCAGTACACCCCCATTTTCTAGAACTGGAACATTAGTGTGTGGTACCCTGCAGGAGGAAAAATTTCTGTAGCAGCACACTGACAAGGGCTAGGAAAAATGAGAAATAAGTGTTCCACGGGACAGGGAGATATCCCAGTGCCTACCGATAGTCCTTCAGGAAGAATGATAAGAAACTGGAAAAATAAGCCCCAAATTAGAGGAAATGATAAAAAGAAATTTATTAAATACTGCGTATTAATCTGGACAAAGGAATCAATTGAGGGAACAGCAGTATTTTGGCAAAAATAAGAGTCTGATGAAAATTCAGATTATAAATTTATATGCAAACAATATGACTCCTTTTTCGGAGGAGGAGTCAAGTTATGCTGCTTGCTGGGTGCAGGGGGTAAGTCAGTTTTTATTGAAAAAGGGTCAGGACCAGAAGAAAGAGGAGTCAGAGAGGACAGGCTGATGGGAACTCTGGGATAATTTACCCCCTCCCTATAATCCTAATATTGCACCGATGGCAGCAGCAGACGCTCCAGGAAAGAAGACAGGGCCTGCAATTAACACTGTCCATAGAGAAGGAGTGCACTCTAGGCTCTGGCAAGAATTAGAACAACCTAGAAGAGATACTGAGAATTTTGCCTTCCCTGATACTAACAGTACTAACACTCCTATGTATCCTCTTAGGGAGGTCCCAGTGGGAGAAGGACAAATAGGTTATGTGAACTCTCCCCGCCTTACCAGCAGAGCTGTTAGGATTTTTAAGAAGGAAATGAACTCTAACTGAGGACCCTATAGGACTAGCAGAACAGTCAGATCAGTTTCTAGGGGGTAATTTGTATTCCTGGGGTTAATGATGTCAATCTTGAGTATGTTATTCATTGGAGAATAGGGGGGAATGATTAGGCAGGCATCTATGCAAGAATGGTAAAGAACCAACCACCCCCAGGACCGGAAGAAATTCCGGTAGAGCAGAAATATCTGCTTGTCGACCCTAAGTGGGATAATAACAACCCACAACACTGAAATCATACAAGAAACTTAAGGGATATAATAATAATGTGAATTAGGGAAGCAGTAACAAAGTCCCAGAATATTGTCCAGGCATTTGAAATCCAACAACAAAAGGATGAATCCCCTAGTTACATTCTGGAAAGCTCCAGAAGGTGGGAGGATGGAATGAACAGTCACTGGAGGCTGTACTGCAGGAGGCCCTGAAGGTGTTTGTCAGGAGGGGAGATGAGAAGGAAAAGCAGAGATGAAATTAATGGTATTCGTAGTGGACCAGGTAGTGAGGCAGAGGGTTGGAGACAGAGGAAGAAAACTTTCAGGGGGAGTTGGGCCCAGGATGGAAGGGACAGGAAGAGAGACAAAGGAATGGCAGGCAAAGAAAGCTACCTGTGCTGCAGCCTAAATCCTAGCAGGGACAGGCTTTGAGAAGATGTTTTAAGTGTGGCCAGGCCAGTCACTTCATATGGGAGTGTCTGGAGTGGAAGAAGGAGGAGAGATTGTTTGCAGTTGTAAATTCAGAATAGGGGAGTCAGGGCTTCTCAGAAAGCTGGTCCCACCAAGAGCCCTTGATAAATATGGTGGTGAGACATAATAAGTTGTTTTTCTAGTAGATACTTCGTGTGGTGGTTTTACCATGCTGGGCAGGTGAGCTCCCGCACAACTGCTCTCTCGCTCCCCCTCCTCAAAGGAAAAGGGGAAGAAAATACAATGAAAAGGGATCAAAGGTCAAAATAAGGAGGATGGATAAGAAAAAGTGGATGAAGGAGGATAGATTGCTGTTATAAATTCTAAACAGGGGAGTTGGAGCTTCTCAGAAAGCTAGTCCCACTGAGAGACCCTGATAAATGAAAAAGAGCTCAAGGGTTGAGATAAGGATCACTCTACTATTACCGTCAGAGGCAAAACAGACTTAGCATAGGAAGATTAATAAAATTTATTACCTATTGCTGATAGGCTGGAGTGGTGATAAACAGAGAAAGAAGCTGGGGGCACCTTCCCCCATCCACTCTCTTCCACCTCATCCCTGCCCTGAGTGGTGCAGGGGGGTCAGGAGCGGGGGCTGCAAGCAAGCTCTGGTGCTTCTTTTTTACTGCTCCTTCACGGTTGCTCTCTCCGCTGCTCTGGTGTGGGGTCCCTCCCTTGGGATGCCATTCTCCCTGGGCTGGTTCTGTGGGGGTTTCTCTATGGGCAGTGGATCTTTTGTGATCTGCTCCAAGTTTGGGTCTGTGCTGCAGAGTCCATCTGTCAGGAGCGGGTAGCTCCAGCTTGGGACCCCCACGGGCAGCAGACTCCCCCCCAATCACCTGCACCTTGTACTGGGTCTGGCTGGGACGTTAACTTTCCCTGCAGCAGCCCATACAGTGCTGTGCTCTGCACTTGTAGCTAGAACAGCAGTGGTATCACACTGGTGTTGTGTCTGCTGCTGAGCAGTGCTGGCACAGCATCAGGACTCTCTCTAACCCTCCTAGGGGGTGGGCAAAAAGTGAGAAAGAAACATCACCAGGGCAGCTGACCTAAACCAACCAAAAGGATATTCCATACCATATGATGTCACACTCAGCAATAAAAGGTGGGAAAAGGAAGAAGAGGGGAAGGGTGGGCTCTCGTTGCAAAAACTTCTGTCCTCCTCCCGAACATCAACTACGTGCACTGAGGCCCTGCTACAAGGACGTGATCAAGCATCGGTCATTTGTGGGAAGTAGAGTAATTTTTCCTCTGCTCCTCTGCACTTCCACACAGCCTCTGCTTGTTGGTTTTTTTTGTGTTGTTTCTTTTTTTTCCCTTTTCCCCTCCCTTTTCCCCTTTCCCTTTTGTCCTGGTTTCAGTTAGAGGAGAGGGAGGGGGGAGGGTGAGCAAACGGCTGTGTGATGTTTAGCTGCCAGCCGGGTTAAACCACAACAGTCCTTGTGGCACCCAGCATGGGGCTCGAAGGGTTGAGATAACGACAGATCTGACCAGTGTGTGTTAAACTAAAATTGGCATAAGTATTAGAGTTGCTTAATAGTTGCTATTCAGAATGTTGATTGCTTTAATCTCAAGTCTGCTGTGCCTGTATTCCAAACTGAGTTTTATAGCACGTTACTTTCTGCATGTGATCCCTGTCATGCTGTTTATCCTTTCCGGGCCCTGGTTTAAGATCGTTATGGTACTGTGCGGTGTAAAAATAACTTATGATATGATGAAATATCTGGCCATGACTCTAACTTGGTATTTGTACTCAACACTGTTGTCAACTCTGTACTTTGGAAACTATATCTCGGAAACTATTAATAATTACACCTACTGCCTTTTTTCATCAGGGAGCCAGTCTGTGGAGGGGACAGGGGAAGATATTTTTCCTTACTTGTTCACTCTCCCTTTCTCCTTCAGCACCCTCTTATCCTCCGAGCTAGTTACGATAGCTCTCCAAGATGTTGAATATCCTTGGGATACTCAGACCAGCATGTTCTTGCTGTTACGTCTCTTGAATGCGCTTCAGGTTTTGTTTAAAATTAAACAACTACTTAGGAATCTCATCCAGCGATCTGTCCTGAGGCGGGATAGTTGTGAGTGGCAGGGAGTGTGGGAGGATATGGGCAGGTTTCTAGGACAATGGGCACCTCCAATGTTTTGGAAATTCACCCCTGAACAACTGCAAAATCCTAAAAAACTGGTAGAATGCTTGAAAAAAGGGTGTCATGACTCTGGCAGTTCCAAAGTGACACAACTCACTGTAGCGTGTTGGGGCCTGGCCTATGCCTATCGAGCTGCAATTGATACTACTATCAACCTAGTGACAGACCCTGCAGCCATTCCAGTTCCAGCTCCTGCAGCCGCTCCAGTTCCAGGCTGGGCCATCAGGGATGCAGGAGGATGAAGATGAGGATGTTGAAAAATCAACAGTAACTACCCGAAACCTATACCAGCATGAGCTACGAGATGTGCGAAAAGATTTTGGTCGCTGCATAGGTGAGCAGCTTGTCACCTGGCTGCTCCGGTGCTGGGATACCGGAGCCAATTGTGTGGAATTAGAGGGCAGGGAAGCCAGGCAGCTGGGATCCCTTGCTAGAGAGGCAGACATGGACAAAGCAATTGGAGATGGAGCACGATCTCACAGCCTCTGGAGGTGTCTCCTGTATGCTATAAGGGAAAGGTATCCCTTCAAGGAAGAACTTGTATGTCTGCCAGGCAAGTGGACCACTATGGAGAAGGGAATCCAGTACCTGAGGGAATTAGCCATAGGGGAGGTGATTTATGAGGACCCAGACAATGGACAAATATGAAGTCAAGTGTACACAACCCATGTGGCGGAAGTTTGTATGGAGTGCACCATCATCATATGCCAGCTCATTGGCAATAATGGCCTGGAAAAAGGATGAGGAACCCACAGTAGATGAAGTGGCTAAACAACTCTGCCAGTACAAAGAAAGTCTCTCCTCTTCCCTACAGGCCTGCATCTCGGCTGTGGAGAAACTTTCTGAAAAGTTCCACCAACTTGAAGAGAGATTATTTTCCTCCCCACCTGAACGAACCAGTACCCACCAACTAAAAGAGAATACTTTGGAGAAAATTTCTGAAGAGGTCCAGCAACTTAAAGAGAGTTTATTTTCCTCCCCTCCTGCACAAACCAGTGTCTCTGCTATTAGGGGTAAGCGCTCATCCGTGCAAGGAAGACGATATGGTGGATACACACCTCGTGCCATCCTGTGGTTTTACCTACGTGACCATGGAGAGGACATGAGAAAATGGGATGGAAAATCCACCGCAACCCTAGAGGCACGGGTACGTGAGTTGCAAAAGAAAACAATCGGGAAAAAGGGGGTCTCTGAAAAGTTTGCTGCTCCAACGTCCAGCAGGCAGTCCTTTAAACACAGAAATGAAGATTCTGACGAGGACTAGAGGGGCCCTGCCTCCAGCCAGGGGGAGGAAAGGGACAATCGAGTTTATTGGACTGTGTGGATTCGATGGCCTGGCACGTCAGATGCACAGAAGTATAAGGCTTTAGTAGACACCGGTGCACAATGTACTCTAATGCCATCAAGCTATAAAGGGCCAGAACCCATCAGTATTTATGGGGTGACGGGGGGATCCCAGCAGTTAACTGTATTGGAGGCTGAAGGGAGTCTAACTGGGAATGAGTGGCAAAAGCACCATACCGTGACTGGCCCGGACGCTCCTTGCATCCTTGGCATAGACTATCTTAGAATAGGATATTTCAAGGACCCAAAAGGATTCCGGTGGGCTTTTGGCATTGCTGCCTTTGAGACAGAGGGCATTGAACAGTTGTCTACCTTGCCCGGTCTCTCAGAGGACCCTTTTGTTGTGGGGTTGCTGAGGGTCGAAGAACAGCAAGTGCCAATTGCTACTACAACTGTGCACCGGCAGCAATATCGCACCAACCGAGACTCCCTGATTCCCATCCATGAGCTAATTTGTCAACTGGAGAGCCAAGGAGTGATTAGTAAAACTCATTCACCTTTTAATAGTCCCATATGGCCAGTGCGAAAGTCTAATGGTGAGTGGAGGCTAACAGTGGACTATCGTGGCCTGAACGAAGTCACGCCACCACTGAGTGCTGCAGTGCCGGACATGCTAGAACTCCAGTATGAACTGGAATCAAAGGCAGCCAAGTGGTATGCCACAACTGATATCGCTAATGCATTTTTCTCCATCCCTCTAGCAGCAGAGCGCAGGCCACAGTTTGCCTTTACTTGGAGGGGAGTCCAATATACTTGGAATCGGCTGCCCCAGGGGTGGAAACATAGCCCTACCATTTGCCATGGACTGATCCAATCTGCGCTGGAGCAAGGGGAAGCTCCTGAACACCTGCAGTACATCGATGACATCATTGTGTGGGGTGACACAGCAGAGGAAGTTTTTGAGAAAGGGAAGAAAATAATCCAAATCCTTCTAAAGGCTGGTTTTGCCATAAACCAAAATAAAGTTAAAGGACCTGCATGAGAGATCCAGTTTTTAGGAATAAAATGGCAAGATGGGCGTCGTCAAATCCCAATGGATGTGATCAACAAAATAACAGCTATGTCTCCACCAACTAGCAAAAAGGAAACACAAACTTTCCTGGGTGTCGTGGGGTTTTGGAGAATGCACATTCCAAATTACAGTCTGATTGTAAACCCGCTCTACCAAGTAACCCATAAGAAGAATAATTTTGAATGGGGCCCTGAGCAACGACAAGCCTTTGAACAAATTAAGCAGGAAATAGCTCATGCAGTAGCCCTTGGGCCAGTCCGAACAGGACCAGATGTAAAGAATGTGCTCTACACCGCAGCCGGGGAGAATGGCCCCACCTGGAGCCTCTGGCAGAAAGAGCCTGGGGAAACTCGAGGTCGACCCCTAGGATTTTGGAGTCGGGGATACAGAGGATCTGAGGCCCGCTATACTCCAACCGAAAAGGAGATATTGGCAGCATATGAAGGAGTTCGATCTGCTTCGGAAGTGGTTGGTACTGAAGCACAGCTCCTCCTGGCACCCCGACTGCCAGTACTGGGCTGGATGTTCAAAGGAAGGGTCCCCTCTACACATCATGCAACTGATGCTACATGGAGCAAGTGGGCTGCACTGATTACTCAGGGGGCTCGAATAGGAAACCCCAGTCGCCCAGGAATCTTGGAAGTGATTATGGACTGGCCAGAAGGCAAATACTTTGGGATGTCATCAGAGGAGGAGGTGGTCCGTGCTGAAGAAGCCCCATTGTACAACAAGCTACCAGAAAATGAGAAGAGATATGCCCTGTTCACTGATGGGTCTTGTCGCATTGTGGGAAAGCATCAGAGATGGAAAGCTGCTGTATGGAGTCCTACACAACGAGGTGCAGAAGCTGCTGAGGGAGAAGGTGAATCGAGTCAATTTGCAGAAGTGAAAGCCATCCAGCTGGCTTTAGATATTGCTGAACGAGAAAAGTGGCCAGTTCTCTACCTCTACACTGATTCATGGATGGTAGCAAATGCCCTGGGGGGGTGGTTACAGCAATGGAAGCAGAACAACTGGCAGCGCAGCGGCAAACCCATCTGGGCTGCTGCATTGTGGCAAGATATTGCTGCCTGGGTAGAGAACCTGGTTGTAAAGGTACGCCACGTAGATGCTCATGTGCCCAAGAATCGGGCTACTGAAGAACATCAGAACAACCAGCAGGTGGATCAGGCTGCTAAGATTGAAGTGGCTCAGGTGGACCTGGATTGGCAACATAAGGGTGAATTATTTATAGCCCGATGGGCCCATGACACCTCAGGCCATCAAGGTAGAGATGC
>MU011557.1:939-19311 GCA_011074415.1 Stictonetta naevosa
TGATGCTTTTACAGAGAGAGCAGTCTAATGTTATCAGCTTATTACCTGAAATGATTTCAAAACACCGTGGAAATTCAAATTATATATTAGATAATGGGAGAAACAAGGACTGGAATTTGTTCTGTCTTAATAAGAACTTAAAATCATTCAAATCAACCTTTTAAGCCAACATTCAAACATTGTGGTGGCACAAGATAAGATGCTGTAAGGAAGCCACAATTAACATAGAAACTCACTAAGAATAAAGAAATCATAGCTCTTTTCCCAAATTATGACAAGAGAGAATATGAAGAAGCTAATTTTCCTCCCTTTCATATGCACCAAAAAAAGAGAGAAAGAAAGAAAGAGAAAAAGAAATTAACCATTTCAAGAATTGTCTCCTAAAGTGTAAAAGAATAAATAGGGAAAACTTTGTAAGAATAAATAGGGAAAACCCAAAGTTTACTTTGGGTTCCTAAGTGGACATTCTTATAATTCACAAAATGCAGCCAGTAATATTAGAGAATCTCCAGCTGAGACAGGCAGCATCTGTTGTCATTTTAACGGGGTGGAAACCAAATAGATTTTTTCTTTTAGACACTCAGTGCAGTGCTGTCAATAACTACAGATAAATTTGGTAAGTATTAGTAATAGTGGTGATAATTAATCTCATATTTCTTTATTTATTTAGGGTGACAGCAACTTTACAGATTGAGACTGATATGGTTTAGTGGAGGACTTGGTAATGTTAGGTCAGAGGTTTGACTAGGTAATCATAGAGGTCTCTTCCAACCTAGATAATTCTGTGATTCTGAGGGAGATTACACTACTCTTTGATTCTTTAATTCTTGGATCTCTTTGAAAGCATCTTTTAAATGCTGTGTATACTGGCTCTGGCTGGGATGGAGTTAACTTTTCCTGCAGCAGCCCATAGAGTGCTCTAGGACTTGTAGTTAGAACAGCACTGGTATCTCACCACCATCTACTGCCGAGCAGTGCTGGCACAGCATCAGGACTTCCTTTAACCTCCCCAGAACCAACAGGCTGGGGTGGGCAAGAGGTGACGAAGGAACATCACCAGGGCAGTTGACCTAAACCAACCAAAGGGATATTCCATTTCATATGATGTCACACTCAGCAATAAAAAGTGGAAAAAGGAAGAAGAGTGAAGGGCCAGCTCTCGTGAAAACATTTGTCCTCCTGAGCAACAGCTACGTGCATTGAGGCCCTGCTTCCCTTTAGTTAAACTGTTAAATTAATAATATTTTTTCCTTAATAATTATTTTTCCTTTAATTAAATTATACTTGTTTCAACACAAGTTGTTTCTTTCTTCTTCTTCCCCTCCTCTTTTGAGGAGAGGAAATGAGAGAGTGGTTGTGGTGGAGTTCAGCTGCCTAGCAAGGTAAAACCACTACACTGTGCAATAAAAAACAAACAAACAAACAAACAAACAAAAAATCAAAGGAATACTGAGAACTATTATAGTGAAGATCTTCTGCACGTAGTGAAATGTAAAATTCTTGACAAACAGTAAAAAATGTTGTGACAGAGAGCTTTCATTGGGTTACCCTGCAGTCATGTAGTGCTTTTAAGATGATGCAAGGCTGGTAACAGATTCATTTAATCATGCAGGAAATATTTCACAGTCATCTGCAAACTGTTGTGTTAACAACACCAATGCAGACAAAAAGGTGGTTCATGTTCTTGCTAGATTGCCATTACCTCACCACAAATATGTCTTCTTTCACGAGGTATAATGATTTTACTCCTGTGTAGCAATATTTTGGATCACTGTACAAACTTTTAGAAAGTATCAGGATCTATATAGATGCACATCTCTTTTTCAACAAATCTGTTGCCCATCATGTACTTTTATCATATCAAGTATATTTAGCATAGTTGACACATTATCATTACTATGGCTGTCATTTAAAAATTATAATTAAGTACTTTATTACCCTTATTATTGCTGTCTAACATAAACAATTTTTTCTTGTTTCCCTCATAATATTTTCATGATACTTTTACTTTCAGAAAACTGTCTTATATGCAAGTGTAATTTTCTACTGAGAGGAGAGGAGATCAAATGTCTTTGATAAGATATTCCCTTATAGGTTAATTAGACATTTCTGAATTCCTTCAATTTTTCAAGTCATGCAATGTAATGTGATTCTTTTAATAATTCTACATACTGCTAATGTTATTTGAAAACTTTTATTTAGTCGTTTAGTATTTACTGATTGCTTTAACATTATGTATTAATGTATATTTGTTAATATGTATTTTGTGTAAATATAAAAAATTCATTAAAAATACATTTTCTCTAGTTAATGTAGTTACTGTTAAAGAAATAAATAAGGAAGAAACGTATTAGTTTGTCTTTTTTTTTTTTTTTTTTTTTTTTTTTTCCCCAAGTAACCTTAAATTTCCACTAATTTTATATGTTTTTTGTTGTTGTTGTTGTTGTTGTTTTTTTTTTCCTTTGGATTCTTGAAAAAAATGGATGAATAGAAAAACAGACAGAATTCAAGTTGCACAGACCAGGAGGGACATACGATGAGTAGGTGACCTGTGTTTGTGAGGTATGGGTATCAATGTCACCAGATTTGATTTTGATTTTGATTTGATTTTTTAATTATTTATATATATATATATATTAGTTTAGTTTAGTTTAGTTTAGTTTTGTTTTGTTTTGTTTTGTTTTGTTTTATATTTATGAATCATTGTAGCTGGTGTAATCTCATATAGACTCAAAAGTTGTGTTCCTTCAGGATGTATATGTAGATCCTTCAGGATCTCAGCTGCCAGTTATTTCCCTCACCAATAGAGTACCAGCACCCTAATTAGGTGGCTTCAGTTCTAGAAAAAATAACCTGTATACATTATTCTACCTCGACAGAAAATCAGTACATGATAATCTTTTTTGCCAGATCATGTACTCATGAACCATAAAATACTCTCCATTTAGAGACAATGACCTCATCTGTACAACCTTGATGATGCACTTCAGATTATATGATACAAAATTCCCCATTAGGTGTGGCTGTCATTCATTTTTAACTTATCCAAATAAGAGGAAATGATTTGAAATCTATGTTAGCAATGTATATATATGTGGGAAAAGTGAAGGATAGTAAAATGATACCTACATTTTTATTCTGGTTTAGCAGTGACAAATAACTTGTCAGTTAGAACATGGTTTATTAGAACATTAGAACAGTATTTATTATTATTATTATTATTTATTTTTCACTCATTATTATAATTTCTTCCTTTTTGTGTTTATGTTTATTTTTGGTCTTTATCAGCAAAGAATACTGTGTGTATGTATATTAATAAACTGTCAGGATTATGTTACAGTTATATTGTGGATAATGAAGTAAGACCTGGGTGTCCTTTTTCAAGAAAAACATAAATACAAAAAAAAAAAAAAATAGCAAATCATCACAGAAACTTACTGATCTTTTTTCAAATATGGCTTATGCAGATATTATTTACAAATAATTTGTTCTTAGCAGAGCTGTGACTAATGTATATGTTTTTAGTTTTGGTTGATAAAATGTCACCCTGACTTAGTTACGTCAACATACAGCTTACAATAGATTTCTGTAACTAGATTTATTCATATCCAACAATGGATGCAACCCTCTGACATCTTTCTCACTGTTGACCTCTTGATGTCAGATCCCAGGAAGAAATGTGATGTTTATGCAAATCACTAGGAAAGAAATTCCAGGTGTAATGCTAATAGAGCTAAAGTAATCTTGATACATGAGTTTACCAGGTACAGGGATATTTCTTGATATAACCTTGAACTGATCGACTTTTGATACTTTACATGATTTTTGCATATTTTTTTCAGAAAGAGAGAGAAAAACAACATCTAACCTCTTCCATAAATCTTCCAGGAAGAAAAATATTCCTTTTTGACATTGATAATTGATATTCCCTAGAAAATATTTAAAAATAAATAACTCACATCTGTGTTATAATATGGGTGTTATAGTGTACACTTGTTGAAAATAACAGGTTTTAGGAATTACTGAGTCTTTAAGTTTTTCAGAAAAGAAAAAAAAAAAACACAAAACAGTAGTCTCAATCACCTTCTAATCTCTTTGGACACTGATTCAACAGTGTACTGTGGAAATACATATTTGGCAAGGAAAAACGGGGAAAACACATATAACCTTGTTCTCAGAGATTTTTATGCACTTTGCCTGAAGACCCTCTTAATGCATGGTCTGTAAACATTAATAAAGGAAAGATCACACATTGTCAGAAATTCTTCATTCCAAGGCAAGTTCCTTACACCAAGAGTGTTATAGAATAGGTCATTTTCCATCTGGACCTGCAAATCTTGCAGTTGTGACTACTAAAAGTTCCCAATCTAGCCTATAATTTAAGATAATATCTTGGAAAGAGTAAATATGTCCAGGTCTATCTGACATGTTTGCTGGTTTTTAAAACATTAAACTACTGCGGAAAACCTACTGCTACTCAGTGGCATAAAATGTAGAGACTTTTTTACTAACAGGATAGGAGCAGAAGGTGTGGATAGTGATCTCTTTCTTGTAACACAGAAATGAGCACTCACTTTTTAAAGACACAGCAACATAGATCAAAGCACCTGCTCCTCCAGTCTCAATATAACTTGTACCACAGATTCAGAAAAATGGGGCACTCAACTGGTCAATGGATACAAGTCCTGACTAGCATCTGTGCTCACTGCATAACAACCCAGCCACAGTTTCGACCTTCTTCACAGATCTGAATGGCCATGGATGTGTTTCTGTTGAGGATCTATTGTTCGTCACCATTTATTTCATTCTGCTGGCATAATGCCACCAATGACCTTGTTGATCATTCTACTAACTTTGACTTTGTCCATATCATAGAATAAGTGAAAGCAAACTGAAAAAATATTACACAATCATAAAATCATAGGCTCTTACCAATATTACACACTAAAACTTTTCCCTAAGTACTGCATCCAAACTTTCATTAAACACCCCCAGAGATGGTGACTATTGCAACCTGTTCCAATGCCTAGCCACTCTAGGAAAAAATTTCTCCTAATTTCCAACCTGACCAATCATCAGCTTCATAGCCCTTATATGGAAGTGCTCCAGGGCCTCGTTGTCCTTCTTGTAGTGAGCAGCCCAAAACTGAATACAGTACTAGAGGTGTGGCCTCACCAGAGCAGAATACAAGGGGATGAGCACCTCTCTGGTCCTGCTGGCTACACTATTCCTGTCATACAAGCAGCTGCTTGTAGAATGCATCATCTGTCTCTCCATCCTGGTTTGGCGGTCTATAACAGACCCCCACCAGGATGTCCACTTTGTTGGCCATCCCACAGATCCTTATCTCTAGGGGCTTATGTCTAGGCGCTCCACCTGATCATCCCCAGCCCCAAGTTCTACAACACTGAAACACTCTTTAATACAGAGAGCCACACCACACCCTTCCTTTATTGCCTGTCCATTCTGAAGAGCTTTATAGCCATCCACTGCAGCACTCCAGTTCTAAAAGAGATCCACCACATGTCAGAGCTGTACCAGTGAGCAATGTTGGCTGCACCTTTGTGAAAGCATATATGAGAAAGAGAAACAAAATGCTGCACAACTGCAGCTTGTAGAGAGAGGCATGAACTTCAGCCCTGTAGCAACTAAGTTCAATGAAGAAGGAAGGGGAAGAAGTGCTCCAGGTTTTGGAGCAGAAGTCACCTTGTGGCTTGTGGAGAGGCCCATGGTAGAGCAGACTGTCCCCATGCAGTCCAAGGTGTATCACAGCAGAGCAAATCTCCACGCTGCAGACCCAGAGGCTGGCATTGCCTGTATGGAGACAGGGAAATTACAGTGCTTTTTTGACCCCCTTATATTCAATTATTCATTTGGTTTACAAACTATATAATTTTTCATTTGTAAGCCTATAGAGATAAGTGAGGTGAGTCAACACACAAATAAGACATATTGTTGCTTTTAGAAAAATTCATCAGTATGCAAATTGTGTCTAATGTAGTTCTGGTAAAATTGAAAAGCTTTAACAAAATGTCATATCGTTCATTAAATATTCTAAATTTATAAAATATTGTAATAAAATTAATATGGGTATTATAAAGCAAGCAAAAATAGATATGGTAGTATGATTAATAGCAAAGTGGAAAATGATTGCAGTTACAGTCTACTGAATGGTACACTATGATGCATGGAGAATGTTTTTGATTTACGGCATTGACAATCTCATTACACTGTCAGACTTTTCTGATTGCTCATCCATATGATAAGGAATTTGTGCAGACAATGAAACAGCAGGAAAACAAAACAAAACAAAACAAAACAAAACATCTTTTAAAGCACAGAATATAAATCGTCTTCTTTCAATACGTAACCCAGTGAGAAGTGGGTTGCCCCAGAGGTCTACAGCGAGTTCAATCCTGTTTTAACATCTTCATTATAATTTTGGACTATGAAGTAGAGTGCATCCTCTGCAAATTTGTGGACAACACAAAACTAGGGGGGAGCTGCTGATTCACCAGTGAGCCACACAACCATTGAGAGTGACCTTGACAGGATGGAGAGGTAAGTTAACAGTAATCTCATGAAGATCAACAAGGAGAAGTGAAGAGTACTGTATCTGGGGAGGAACAACCCTGTTACACAAAGGTATATTGTTTTGAGATTCACAGTATTGTTATAAATCCCCTAAAATGGAATCCTGTTACAGAGGTCCTGAAATACCCCTGCTTTCAACAGTCTTCCTAGTGACATATTATTTCAACCTTGGGAATTGCAGCCACTATACACCTTTGTGTAATCTCTTTCTCTACTGCAGCATTCTCATGGTCTAGTTTAATAGTATGCTTAACATACAACATCTTGCATGTGTTAAGGTATTAGGAGAACTGTCAAGTAACCACACAATGAAGTGAGAATGAGCCTAGTTTAGTGCATGTTCTAATACATTTTTTCTCTTGGTTTACATATATATATAATATTACTTGTTTGCATTCTGAGCATATGCTTTATTCTATTTTTTTCTACTTTAGCTTCATAAGATCTTGGCCTAGAGGGAAAAAATCTCACTGCCACCAAGGGGCAGGAGGATGAGAGAATAACAGATGGAAGGGGAAGAGATGGAGGATTTAAATGTAATGCTGCCATTTCAGTTGTTATGTGTAAGAAGAGATATGCAACTTAAGTATTATTTCCTTCTTCATCCAAGATGATAGAAATACACAGTGGGAAGAATGTGAGGTCTAATCCAATTTGTATTCTATCTGATTGTTTTAAAATCATCTCTAAAATAACATAAAAAATACCAGATGATTTCTAATTGTTTTCTAAACATTTAGAACAGGGAAAGAAGGGGCGTGACTGCTCATTCATCAGTGATTTTAAACAAGATAGAGAGAACAGCTGAGACCTTGAAGGATAGAAGAGATGTTGAGTTAGGTGCTGACATTTAGGTTGTGTATCTTTAGACAGACTCTTTTGGAATATGTACATGACAAGTAAATCAAAGAATTGGGAAGCTTTAGCAGGTAAATGACAGTAGTCTGGATTATTTCCATGGATCATACCTAAATATTGTTTCTTTTTCTTCATTGATTTGACAACTGAAATTTCAGAAATTAAAGAACTTTCAAAACTTAACTAATTTACCAACTAGTAATTAAAAATAAATAAATAAATAAATAAATAAATAAATAAATAAATAAATAAATAAAAGAGAAAGACATGAGGGATTTTCCAGATGATGTTGTTTACATTTCTCTTGCGCTCTTAATCAAATAGACATGAATCTTACAAACCAAAGGAATTTAAGGTTCTTGTCATTGTGTGACATAAAACATCATCAGTTTTTGTTTCTCTTTATACATTAATCTATCTTCTATAGATAATGCTAGTATAACATAATTCAAAATTGGAGTTATCTTGTTCTCTATGAATAAAAAATAACAATATATATATATTACAGTAAATGTCAGCCTTGGAATAATCAACTCTGAAAACAAATAAAGGAACATGTAGACAGTCTGGACTCTCAGAATGCATTTTATGTCAGTGGCATTATGACTTTATTCCTTGAAGTTTTATTCTTTGAAGTTTTATTTATATACTAAGAACACCCTCTGAACAAATCCACTCACTTTGGAGAGGTAGTTAGGCTGTGAATAGATACCATGGCAGTATTTCCAAACACAGACTTGTTAGATCTGAACAGAAAACTCACATGGAGTACATTTCTTCATTTCGTAACAGAGAACTATTCTGTAGTTAGGTCCTGCACTTGCATAATAACAACCCCATACAGTGGTATAGATTTGGAGAAGAGTGGCTGGAAAGTTGCCTGACAGAAAAGGACCTGGGAGTGTTGGTTGACAGCCGTGAGTATGAGCCAGCAGTGTATCCAGGTGGCCAAGAAGGTCAATGACATGATGGCTTATATCAGAAATTGTTTGGCTAGGAATACTAGGAAAGTGATTATCCTTTTGTGCGCAGTACATTCAGTTTACCAAGGTGAGACTACATCTTCAGTACTGTGTTCAGTTTTGAGGCCCTCGCTACAAGGATATTGAGTTGCATGAGTATGTGCAAAGAAAAGTAACAAGGCTGGTGAAAGGACTAGAAACAGGACTTATAAGGACTGGCAGAGGGAACTGGGGTTGTTTAGTCTAGAGAAAAGCAGGCTCAGAGGAAATCTCTTCACTCTCTACAACTACCTGAGAGGAAGTTGCAGTGAGGAGGTTGTCAGTCTTTTTTTATCAGTTTACAAATGATAGGATGTGAGACAACATCCTTGAGTTGTGCCAGAGAAGGTTTAGACTGAATGTCAGGAAATATTTCTTCATGGAAACAGTGCCCAGGGATGTGGTAGTATCACCATCCCTGAAGATATTTAAAAGACATGGATACGGTACTCAGGGACATGGTTTAGTGGTGGACTTGTAGTGTTAGGTGGGTGGTTGGACTTGGTGATCTTAATAATCTTTTCCAACCTAAATAATTCTATGTTTCTAACGCTAACTCTGTAAAAACTCATTTCATTTCAAATCCACAAGCAGATATTGTAGACAGACATACTTTTGCAGACTTGGGGGATTATCTGTAAGATATATCTGTACATCTGTACATACAGATGTACAAGATACAAGATACAATTTTACATCTGGCAGTGCCTCCTTCTCAGTTGTCAAAGAGGAATTAACTGTATGGTTTTCTTCAGTCCGGTTCAAGATAAACTAAACAACTTTAGTTTAAGTTGGTGTTAAAATTACTTTATTTTACATATAGATGAATAATGATAATAATAATAAAAAAATGCCAGTGAGTCTTATTTAAACTAATCTAAGTTAATTTGACCATGCATGTTACTATGTTAATAAACGTTTCCATGTATTGTGAGTAATGTTAGCAAGTAAGGCAAATCAGTCTTTTGTTATTTTTAATGAAGATATTATGAAATAGTTACCTGAGTCATATCAGGCATAACATCTGTCTTTCCCTCAGAGTGGTGAGAAAGGGCAGCATTTTTCCTGCCAGGGTAGTAATGTAATTATAACAATCACATAGATTTAAGTTTCCCTTTATATTTTAAAATAAATCCTAGGCACTTCGTTCTTCTTATGAGAGAGCAGCAATCTCTCATGCTAATTGTACAATATGATGTTTGTTCTCAGTTTTGATGAGAAGACAGCTGGTAATGACACATGGTGAGGAAAACAATGCTTTAAATAAAATATTCACTTTTATTTGCCATCTACAAAAAGACTGGAGAGAAGACCTAGGCAACTACAGGCCTGTCAGTTTGACTTTATTGCCAGGGAAGGTTATGAAGCAGATCATCTCTGTGTCATCACATAACACATACAGGAAAACCAGGTGATCAGGCCTAGTCAGCATGGGTTTATGAAATACAGTTCCTGCTTCACTAACCTGATCTCCTTCTATGACAAGGTGACACACTTAGTGGATGTGTGAAAAGCTGTGGATGTGGTCTACCTGGACTATAGTAAAGCTTTTGACGCTGCTTTCTACATAGTTTTTTTCTGGAGAAACTGACTGCTCATGGCTTGGATGAGAGTATATTTTAATGAGTAAAAAACTGTTTGAGTAGCTTGTAGTGAATGAACTTGTAGTGAATGGAGCTAAATCCATTTGGAGGCTTGTCACAAGTTGTGTCCCCCAGGGCTCAGTACTGCGGCCAGTTCTTTTGATATTTTTATCAATGATCTGGACAAGGGGATTGAGTGCACCCTCACTAAGTTAAAAGACAACGCTAAGTTTGGTGGGAGTGTTGATGTGCTTGAGGGTAGGAAGGTTCTACAGAGGGATCTGGGTAGGCTGGATTGATAGGCCAAGGCCAACTATATTAAGTTCAACAAGTCTAAGTACTGCATCTTCTATCTGGGACTTAACAACCCGATGCAATGCCACAGGGTTGGGGAAGAGAGGAAATCCAGCCAGTGGAAAGGGATCTTGTGAATATTAGTCAATAGCTGTCTGAATAAGAGCCAGCAATGTGCTCAGGTGGCCAAGAAGGCCAACAGCATCCAATCTTCTACCGGAAATCATATGGCCAGCAGGTCTAGAGAAGTAATTTTCCCCCTGTACTGAGAACTGGTGTAGTGGTTTTGCCCTTCTAGGATGCTGCACTCTAGAATATCTGCTCTCTCACTCCCCTTCCTCAAAGCAACAGGGAAAGAAAATATGATGAAAAGGGCTCAAGGGCTGAGATAATGACAGGAAGATCACTCAACAACTATCGTCATGGGCAAAAGACTCTGCATAGCGAGATTAGAGAAATTCATTACCTATGGGTCAGTATTTTCTCCCAAGTCTAAATGACAAAACAAGAGGAATTGCCCTTAAATTTCACCAGGGGATGTTTAGGTTTCATATTATGTTGGGATGTTTAGGTGTCATATTATGTTGGAAAAAAATTATTCACTGAATGGGTTGTGAAACATTGGAACAGGCTTCCCAGGCAAGTGGTTGAGCCAACATCCCTGGAGGTATTCAAAAGACATGTAGGTGTGGTGCTTAAGGACATGGTCTAGTTGTAGACTTGGCAGTGTTATGCTAACAGTTGGACTTGATGATCTTAGAAGTCTTTTCCAACCTAAATGATCCTATGCTTGATTTCTTCCCCTTAAACAGAGTCTTAACAGTTGGATCTCTGTGGTGATAAACAAACCCTGAGAACTCCTGTGATGGTACTGAATAGATACTGCATTTTCCCATTCCAGCAGAAATTTAAGATTTTTTAAAAATACAACATCTTTGTCACCCATACGGTCTTAATGTGGTGCTGGAATTTTGCCTGAATATTTCTGGTTTGGCAACACAAACAGGTTCTCCCACCATGGGTAATGCAGCTACCTGTTATCAAAGTTTGGATTAAAACTTATTATTTGGGGATTTGTGGAAGTCTCATTATGATTTATACTACAAAAGATAGGACACAATCATGAATAATAGAACATATCTGGTTTTGCAGTTTGGAAACCAGTCATAATTAGAGTGGAAGTGCAATACATTAGTATTCTATTAATTAGTGTCTTAAAGAGGGGGGCAGAAATGAGTTTTCTCCACACATTTGATTATAAACATCAAGCCTTTTTCCTGCATGCTATTCAATAAACTGCCTATAAGTGCCATAATGTGGCTTGACAGAAGGAAATGCAATGTGTTGTAAAAGACACCATGCAGACAGAACCTTTTCTTGAAGGAATGGTAGCTGTCTGTAAACACTTACATACAAGTACCATTCACCTCGTACATCCCTCTGATTATTACCCTTTATTGGTTTTTCAAGTTGGCAACGGTGAGGTGGCAAAGAGAAGCCAAAGAGCCATCAAAAGGGACTTTAGGATTTCAGGGCGATTGGTTGAAGGATCAGGTGCACAGGCAGTGTTTTCCTCCATCCTTCCAGTAGTGGGGATCACTACTGAAAGGAACAGGCAGATCTAGCTGATCAATATGTGGCACCGAGGCTGGTGTCACTGACACAGTTTCATGTTTCATGGGGAGCACTTTTCTCTGAGGAGAAAAGGATTTTTGCCCAGGACTTAGCAGGGCTGACTGATGGGGATTGAAACTAGATTTGAAGGGAGAAAGGGACAAAAACATGCCCACCAGTGATAAGCTATGGGACTGCAGGCCAATCTTTTTTAGGAACTGCATGATAGTGAGGCCCTTCAGTCTGCCCCAAGAGGGGCTGAGTTGAATGAATGATGTCTGAATTGTTCCTATATATACACACGCAGTATGAGAAACATGTATATTATATACTAATGCACTTAGCATGGGAAACAAGCAGGAGGAGTTGGAAGCTACAGTGCAATTAGAAAACTATGATCTAGTTGCTGTCATGGAAAAGCGGTGGGATGAATCACACAGCTGGAACATTGGAATGGAGGGCTACAAGCTTTACAGGAGAGACAGTCAGGGAAGGAAGGGTGAGGGCGTTTCCCACTATGATAAAAAATACATAGATTGTGAAGAGTTGCCTCTGAGAAACAGCCAAGAGAAGGTTGAGAGCCTGTGGGTAAAAATTAAGGACCGGGCCAACAAACAGTATCTTGTGGTTGAGGTCTACTACGGGCCACCCAATCAAGAGGAGCCTGTTGATGAGGCCATCTTGCACCGACTAGCACTGAGCATTGAGCTCACAGGCTCTCATACTCCTGGGGGATTTCAGCCATCCAGATGTTTTCTGGGAAAACCATGTGGCAGGAAGTAAACCACCCGGGAAACTCTTGGAGTCCATTGAGGACAACATCCTTGTCCAAATATTAGAAAAACCAACCAGAGGGGAAGCGGTACTCTGGTTGCTCACTGATGGTACCTGGTGCTCATCAATGCAGAACTGCTCATTAAAGAAGTTAAGACTGAAGGAAGCCTAGGTTGCTGTGACCACATCCTGGCTGAGTTTGTGATCTTGAGGGATACAGGCCTGGCTGAGAACAAAGTCAGGACCCTGAATTTCAGAAGAGCCAACTTTCAGCTAGTCAAAGAATTAGTGAATAAGATCTCATGGCACATAGTCCTTAGAGACAGAGGATCTGATCAGAGCTGACAACTTTTTAAGGATATTTTCCTTGGAGTGCAAGAGCTCTCTATTCCCTTATGTAATAAATCAAGCAGGGAAGGTAGGAAACTGACATGGTTGAATAAGGATCTGCTGGTCAAACAGGCAAAAGACAGAAATGTACAGATGGTGGAAACAAGGCCATGTGCCCTGGGAAGAGCACAGAAATGCTGTCTGATGTGCACAGATGGGCTCGGGAAAGCCAGGGCATTGACAGAATTAAACTTGGTGAAGGATGTGAAGAATAACAAGAAGGGGTTTTACAGGTACGTTGGCCACAAAAGAAACACTATGGAGAATGTAACACCTCTGAAAAATGAAGATGGAGAACTAGTGATGACAGATGTGAAGAATGCAGAGGTACTTAACAACTTCTTTGCCTCGGTCTTCACTTCTGGTCAGGCTTCCCACATCTCTTTTGTCCACAAACCTCTAGGCGGGAGCAGGGGGTGCAGGGGTCCCTCCCACCATAAGTGAAGAGCAAGTTCAGGACCTCCTGATACAGCTTACCAACTACAACTCTATGGACCCTGATGACATGCATCCCAGGGACCTGAGGGAATTGGCTGATGTAGTCGCCAAGCCTCTCTCCATCATGCTTGAAAAATCATGGCAGTCAGGCAAAGTCCCAGTGACTGGAAAAAGGGAAACATCACCCCCATTTTTGAAAAAGGGTAGAAAGGAAGACCCAGGAAACTACACACCAGTGAGCCTCACCTCTGTGCCTGGCTAGATCATGGAACAGATCCTCCTGAAGGCAATGTCAAGGCACATGCAGGACAAGGAAGTGATTCAGGACAGCCAGCATGTCTTCACCAAGGTTAAGTTATGCCTGACCAATCTGGTGACCTTATATGATGGAGTAACTGCATCACTCTACAAGGGAAGACTGACTGATGTCATCTGCTTGGAATTCTGGAAGGCCTTTGACATGGTCCCACATGACATCCTAATCTCTAGATTTGAAAGATATAGATTTGAAGGTTGTACCATCTGGTAGATAAGGAATTGGCTGGATGGCTTCACCCAGAAAACAGTGGTCAGTGGTTCTATGTCCAGGTGGAGACTGGTGATGAATGGTGTCCTGAGGGGTCTGTCTTGGGAATGGTGTTTTTCACCATCTTCATCAACAACACAAATAATGGGACAAGGTGCACCCTCAGCAAGTTTTCAGATTACACTAAGCTGAGTGGTGTCTTTGGTACGATAAAAGGAAGAGATGCTATTCAAAGGGCAGGCTGGAGAAGTGGGCCCATGTGAAACGCATTAGGTTCAAGTCCAAGTGCAAGGTGCTGCACCTGGATCAGGGCAATCCCAGACAGGCATAGAGACTGGGAGAAGAACCCATTGAGACAAGTCTTACCGAGAAAGACTGTGGTGGACACAAAGCTCGATGTGAGCCAGCAGTGTGCCCTTGCAGCCTAGAAGGCCAAGTGCCTCCTGGGCTGTATCAAAAGAGGTGTGACCTCTTTTGTGTAATCAAGGGAGGTGATTGTCCCCCTCTACTCTGCCCTTTTGAGGCTCCACCTGGAGTACTGCATTCAGGTTTGGAGCCTGCAGCACAAGATGTGGACCTATTAGAGTGAGCCCAGAGGAGGGCTACAAAGATGATCAGAGGGCTGGAGAGCCATTCCTATGAAGAAAGGCTGAGAGAGCTGGGGATTTGCAGGCTGAAGAAGAGAAGGCTCCAGGTAGACCTCATTGTGACCATTCAATACTTAAAGGGGTCTTATAAAAAAGGTGGAGGAGGACTCTTTACTTAGGTAGATAATGATAGGACAAGGGGTAATGGTCTTAAATTAAAAGAGGGTAGATTTAGATTGGAGATTAGGAGGAAATTCTTCACTGTATGGGTAGTGAGGCACTGGAACAGGTTGCCCAGAGAAGCTGTGGATGTCCCATCCTTGGAGATGTTCAAGGCCATGGTGGAAGGGGCCTTGGCCAACGTGATCTAGTGGGTGGCACTCCTGCCTGTGGCAGGAGGTTTGGAGTTAGATGATCTTTAAGGTGCCTTCCAACCCGAGCCATTCTTTGATTCCATGTGATCTTATAACTCACTTCAGTAAGTGTTTCCAAGATCCTTGTCTTGAAAAGTCACATAAACATACCAATAACAGATCTCATACTGAATTTGAAGATTTTAATAATAGAATTTAAAATTATGTAAGTACAAATATGGAAAACACAAAGATGTATATATATATATGGTGAGTTGTTAGATTATTTAAGTTCTCAGACAGTGTTCCTCATATTGTGCAAGCAGATTATTTCCTTGCTTTTAAATATGGTATGTATTTTGTAGTTTTAAGCAAGATTAGGGAAAGGTGGAATTCAAGGGCAGTGAGTTGAGTACACACATTTGTGATATTTATTCTTTCAAACTCTGCTCACAATCTATCTCAACTGAAATTTGAAATATATGTAATGTTAATTTTTTTTTGATTTGCAATACATACCAGTATTCTCAAGCAACCTTTTCTTGATTCCCAGTTTATTAAAGATCAACAGATATTTCCCTCCACTATTTCATAGCTCATTCCTTAGAAATGGTGTGTGAGATATTAAGTTAGATGAAGTTGCATTATGTGTTTGCAGAAGAAAAATACTGCATTTATAAAGCTTTTATCATCAGGTTGCTATTGTTGTTTTGTTTTGTTTTGAATTTATGAAAACATTACTAATAATAAATGACAAATTAGCCATGTAAACCCCACTGATGTGAACCAAGTTAGTTCTTCACCATTATTATTATTATTATTATTATTATTACTATTATTTTTAAATTTAACAGCTAATTTCTGCTGGTACAGTTTCTGTAAAAGTGCATCAGCTGAATTGTTCCTCTACATCATCTAATGATATATTTCAATATCTTTTTTTAATCAAAAAATAAGGATAATAAAAATCAAATCAAGTATAAAAATTAACACTGAAGAAGTCCTTGCCAGTTCCTGTGCCTTAAATGTCTATGATGTATGATTCTGTTATTAGTAGTAGTGGAAGATACAGGTAATATGGGATACTTACCTCATTTTCAGTACAGAAGTATATTATCACTTTAGTTCATACGTTCATGAAGAGATACAGTGAAAGTTCATTGAGAGATGATTTGCTTAGGACATTCCATGTTTCTGTGTAAGTGCCTATTATAACGTAACATATTCTAGCAGTGAAAAAATATATATATATATTTGAAAAGTTTGCTAATTGCTAAGCTTGCTAAAGTATTTTCTCAAATACTGTGGAAATCACAAAATGAAGTGAGCTCACTGACATCTCAGGGTCTGAGCAAACAGGGAACAAGATGAAGAAGGAAAAAGTAGCATGGTGCCAGGTAAAAGGGTTTATACAGAGGTGTTGATAAATTAGACTTGAATGAAGAATTAAAGAACTGAGACCACTGCTACAGGTGAGAGTTTGCAACCTTCAAATTAAGGTTGCAGATTAATATTCATGTACATTCACATTTTAACAGAAGATTTTAACAAAAGTAACATAAAATTGGTTTGTATATGAGATGGGGAGCTGCTGAGAGTTAATTGAAAATGGAGTTCCAGCTAAGTGGTGACAAGATTACTGCAGTCATATTACACTGCAAGTCTACAAATATGATTCCTCAGCAAATTTGCAGGTGACACTGTATTAAGGGGAGTGGTGTAGCTACTGAACAATGAAGTTTCAGTCCAAAGAAGCCTGGAGAAAACCATTTATTGGGGCCAGCATATCTCTTATGATATTTAACACAGAGATGTATTACCCTGTGGAGTAACTCCACATCTCAATACAACTTGGGTACTGATCCAGCCCTGTTACGTTGGATCTGGGCATGCTACTTCTGAATATGGGCCAGAAAAGTGCTCTCACTGTCAGTAAACAAATAAAAACAGCAGATAGCAGGCTTCATTATGATAAGCATTGGCAGAAGTTTGAGGAAAGTTATTTTACGTCTATATTCAATGTTTGTAAGACTGCACCTGAAATAACCTGTCTGATTTAGGGCCCTCCTGTTCAAGAACAGTGTTAAAACAGTGAAGCTACTGAGAAGGCTGGCTACCTGTTGTTTAACCCAGAAGGCAGCTAGAGCACCACCCAGCTCACTTCCCCCACCTCATTGGGATTGGGAATCAAAAACACAAAACAAAATGAAACAAAAAATAACAACAAGGCTAAAACTTGTAGTTAGAGATAAAGACAGTTTAATAGGACATAAAAGGAAGGGAAAATAGTGTTATTGTAATGAAGGAGTATACAGAACAAGTGAGGCACAATGCACTTGTCTACCATCCACTGACCGATGCCCAGCCAGTCCCTGAACAGCAATAGCACCCTTCAACCAACCACTCCCATTTTTATTCTTCAGCATGACTTCACAGACATGGAATATCCCTTTGGCCAGTTTGGGTCAGCTGGCTTGGCTGTTTTCCTCCCAGTTTCTTGTGCACCTCACTGACTGTGCAGAATGAGAAGCTGGAACATCCTTGACTTAATGCAAGCACCTGCTCTGCAACAGCTAAAACACCAGTGTGTTATCAGCATTATTCTCATCCTGAATCCAAAAAGCAGAACCATACCAGATACTAGGAAGCCCAATTGGTGATGCCCAATTGAGCACTCTAAGTTTGGTCGCATTCTATATGCTGAATTACCATGATCATGGATGAACAAATAATGTGATACACCTTCAGTCTAGTAGATTAATGACTGATACAGTTTACTGATTTAGGGGTTCTTTTGGATTACGGGTAATAAATACACTGTAAAACGTGCTAATAGCAAGAATATGACTAACACAACCGACTACACTTAAGTAAGTTATGAAACAACTCCACAGAGAATATTAGGTCTCCTGGGAAAACATTCAGAATAACTGGCCCAGTCAGCATGGGTTTATGAAAGGCAGGTCCTGCTTGATGAACCTGATCTCCTTCTATGACAAAGTGACACGCCAGTTGGATGAGGGAAAGGATGTGGATGTGGTCTAGCTTGACTTCAGTAAGGCTTTTGACACCATTCCCCACAGCATTCTTCTCAAGAAACTGACTGCTCATGACTTGGACTGGTGTACGCTTTGTTGGGTTAAGAGCTGGCTGGATGGCCGGGCCCAAAGAGTTGTGGTGAATGGAGTCCAATACAGTTGGAGGCCGGTCACTAGTGGAGTCCCCCAGGGCTCAGTACTGGGGACGGTTCTCTTTAATATCTTTATCGATGATCTGGATGAGGGGATCAAGTGCACCCTTGGTAAGTTTGCAAGTGACACTAACTTAGGTGTGGGTGTCAATCTGCTCGAGGGTAGGAAG
>MU011557.1:19711-31019 GCA_011074415.1 Stictonetta naevosa
GGCAACAAAGCTGGTGAAGGGTCTGGAGAACAAGTCTTACGAGGAGCAGCTGAGGGAGCTGGGGTTGTTCAGTCTGGAGAAAAGGAGGGGCAACATTATTGCTCTCTATATGTACCTTAAAGGAGACTGTAGCGAGGTGGGGATTCGTCTATTCTCCCATATGCCTGGTGACAGGATGAAGGGGAAGGGGCTAAAGTTGTGCCAAGGGAGATTTAGGTTGGATATTAGGAAGAACTTCTTCACAGAAAGGGTTGATAGGCATTGGAATAGGCTGCCCAGGGAAGTGGTTGAGTCACCATCCCTGGAGGTCTTTAAAAGACATTTAGATGTAGAGCTTAGGGATATGGTTTAGTGGAGGACTTGTTAGTGTTAGGTCAGAGGTTGGACTAGGTGATCTTGGAGGTGATCTCTTCCAACCTAAGTGATTCTGTGATTCTGTGAACTGAGGGTCTGAATCTCATCCTACAGGCATTCTTATGGAGGGGAAGAGAGGTTCAGTCTGTTGACTGATCCCAGAGGTCAGAGATGTCCTCCTAACTTGTCTGCAATGATATCTCCTGTAACATTATTCCTCCCTTGAGACAATTTTATACTATTTTCTTACGTTTAGGTGGAGCTTGAGTGCCTCTAGTCATACATACCTTTGCTATTATTTGTAACAAATTTTCTCACTTTTGCCTTCTGTAGGCTTACAGAAATTCAGAGCTCATGCTCAGTGAGGGGTCGTCACGTGTTGGAGGTGGGTAGCCTTTGGGATGGAGGTGTTTTTTGGCATTATAATGAGATTGTAATGAGAAAAAAATAACTGGATGACAGGATTTTGCCAAAAAACAAAACAAAACAAAACAAAACAAAACAAAACATACAAACAAACAAACATCCAAAAAAGCTGTGAGCTCAGGGCAGGCCATGTGGTTTATCAGTTCCACAGTGACATCAAGTTCCCTGTCCCTGTGGTGGTATCACAGAGCCTAGCTGCAGTGTCTCCATATAGCTCCACCCTCTGTGCTATTTGTCATAGAGTCAGCACACCAAGCTCCCCTGCTGCTGGCAACATCTAAGTATGCAGATTATGTTGTCAAGCGGACAACCATGGAACAGATTCCTTGCATATCTGCTGCATCTCATCCTGGTAGATTCCACAGTGCTATCATTTTTATTAAGATGTAGACAAATATTTAGTCTAAATGAGTCACCACCAGCAATTATTCCCTGTTGTACTCAATCCATTCTCTGTCCAGCCTGTATTTGTGCATGGGATTGCCTCAGAGCTGCAGGACCTTACACTTGGACTTGATGAAATTTATGAGGTTCGAACAGGCCCACCTCACAAGCCAGTCCAGGTCCTTCTGGATGGCATCCTTTCCCTCCAGCATCTTGACTGCATTGCACAGCTTGGTATCATCGGCAAACTTGCTGAGGGTGCACTCAGTCCCACAGTCCATGCCACCGACAAAGGTGTTAAGCAGTGCCAGTCCTAATACTGCCCCCTGAGAATTGCCACTCATCACTGATCTCCATTTGAACACTGAGCCATTGAGTGCAACCCTTTGAGTGTGACCATCCAGCCAACTCCCAACCCACAAGCGATACATTCATCAATTCCATGTCTCTCTAATTTAAACACAAGGATATCATGCAGACAGTGTCAAATGCTTTTCATGAGTCCAGGTAGATGACATCAGTTTTTCTTTCCCTATCCATCAGTGCTGTAATCCCATTGTAGAAGGCCACCAGTTTGTCAGGCACAATCTGTCCTTTGTGAAGCTATGTTGACTGTTCCCAGACAGCTCTTTATTTTCCATGTGCCTTAGCATAGTTTCCAGGAGGATCTAATCCATGATGCTGCCGGGCACAGGTGCACAGGTGAGCAGGTGAGGTGAGACTCACTGGCCTGCAGTTCCCTGTGTCTTCCCTTTTTCTATTTTTAAAAATGGGGGTTATGTTTCCCCTCTACCAGTCAACGGGAATATGCTTCTTGCACTGCCATGAATTCTCAGATATGATGGACAGTAGATTACCAACTTCATGCACCAGTTCTCTCAGGACATGCAAATGTATCTCATCAGGTTCAGTGGACTTGTGCACCTTCAGGGTTCTTAGATGGTCTCAAACCTGATCTTCTCCTACACTGGGTGGTCCATCAGTCTCCTAGTCCCTGTCTTTGCTCTCTGGGACTTGGGCTGTGTGGCTGGAGCTCTTGCTGATTAAGACTGAAGCAAAAGAGTCACTGAGTACCTAAGCCTTCTCCATATCCTGGCTAACCAAATCTGTTTTTTTCCTACTGTAGAGAACCCTCAGTTTCCCTAGTCTTCCTTTTATCACTGATTTGTCCATAGAACATATAGGGCCTGATGTCCCTGGCCAAATTTAATTCTTATAGGACTTCAGCTTTCCTAACCTCATCTCTAACTGATCAGACAATGTCTCTGTATTCCTCTCAGGCTATCTGCCCTTGCTTCCAACCTCTGTAAGTCTCCTTGTTCTGCCCGAGTTTGGCCAGGAGCTCCTTGTTCATCCATGCAGGACTCCTGGTGGTTTTGTCATACTTCCTCTTTGTTGGGATGCATCTCTCCTTAGCTTGGAGGAGGTGATCCTTGAACATTAACCATCTTTCTTGGACTACTCTTCCCTCCAGGGCTTTGTACCATGGTACTCTACCAAGCAGATCGCTGAAAAGGACAAAGTCTTCTCTCCCAATGTCCAGGGTAGAGAGCTTGTTGTGTTCCCTCCTCACTGCTCCCAGGATCCTAAACTTCGTCACTTCATGGTCCCTGCAGTCAAAGCTGCCTTTGAGCTTCACATTCACAACCAGCTCCTTTTTGTTGGTGAGAAAAATCTTGTTGGTTCACCATATCAGTTCTCCTCATTGGCTCCTCTATCATTTGGAGAAGAAATTCATCATCAATGTATTCCAGGAATCTCCTGGAATGCCTATGCCCTACTGTGCTGTCCTTTTAACAGATAACATGGTGACTCAAGTTCACCATGAAGACAAAAATGTGAATGTGAGGCCACTCCTGTCTTTCTGAAGAGGGCCTCATCTGCTTGGACTTCCTAATCAGGTGTCCTGTATCAGACTCCCATTATAATGTCACCTAGTCCTTTTTATCTCCTAAACCCTACCCATAAACTCTCAGTTAGTTCCTCATCAATTAGCAGGCAGAGCTCCATGCACTGCTGCTGCTTATCAACTTAGCTCCCTCTTCATCTCCCTTGCATGTCCTTCCTAAAGGAAGGAATGGATGGGATTCTTCCATTCCAACACTCCAGTCATGGGAGCTATCCTGCCACCTCTTCATAATGCCAGTGAGGCCGCAGCCCTGCAGGTGTGTGTACATCTCTAACTCCTCTTGTTTATTCCTCCTGCTATGTGCGTTAGCATGGAGACATGTAAGTTGTGCTCCTGATGAAGCTGACTTATAGGCAGGGGTGGCTGGAATTCCTCTGTGGTGCTCTTTGGGTGCTCTCTTGCTGACCTGTGACCCTTCTCCAGGCTCTGTGCATCTATTGCTGACGCTAGCGTCAAACTGAGAGGAGCGGGATGGACTGAGGTTTTCCTCCCCCAACAACTCTAGTTTAAAGCCATGTTCATCAGCTTGGCAAGCCTATGATTGAAGAGGCTCTTCCTCTTCTCTGACAGTTGGACCCCGTCAGCCCCCAGCAGACCAGCTTTCTCAAAGGAATTCCCATGGAAAAAGTAAGGACTTGCTAGGCTGAGTCCCTCTTTCTAATCTCTCACATACTCCATAACAAATGCAGGGTTCAGACTTCATCATTTTAATGTGAGGATTATTTGAGCCAAAGAAAAACAAAACATGCAGAACATGTCATTTAAAAATGTTTAAAATTAAAATTAAAATTAAAAAAGAACAATGTCAATTTAAAAAAAAAATGCATTAAATAAGCGAGAGCATGTTAATACAAGATTTGAAGTGAGTCTTATAAAACATTCCAAGCATGTCACAATGTAGCAGTCAATTCTGTGAGTGTGTTTTTTGCTTAAATGTTGTTATTTGTCACCTCAGAAACAGGGATATACACAAAGTAAAGGTGTTTAATGCTTTCTTTGCCTCTGTCTTCAACACTGATAATGGGCATAGGGACCCGAGGTGCCATGAGTTGGAGAACTGTGACTGCAGTAACAACAAACACTCAGTCAACTGAATTTGTTCAGGACTTGATGCTCCAGCTGGTTGCACATAAGTCTATGGGGCGTTATGGGATTAATCTCTGGGTACTCATAGAGCTGGCTTTTATCACTCAGATACCTCTCTCAATTATTTTTCAATGGCCTTGGGAATCTGGAGAGATCCCAGCTGACAGGAATCAGGCAAATATTGTTCCACTTTTCAAGAGGTGCAAGACATAATTACAGGTCTGTTAGTCTCACTTCAGTGCCTGGTAAAATTATGGAGAAAATTATTCTGTGAGTTATTGAAAAATAACTGAAATACAATATGTTCATTGATCATAGCCAACATGGGTTCATGAAGAAAATGACCTTTTTAAGGAACTTTATTTTATTTATTTATTTATTTATTTATTTATTTTATGAAAAGGTCACCCATCTAGTTGACCAAGGGAAGTCACTAGATATCATCTTTTTATATCTCAGAAAAGCTGTCAATACAGATTCTCATAGTATCCTTCTAGGCAAAATATCCAGCATACAGCCAGATAAATGCATAAATATGATGGGTGAACAATTGGCTGATGGGCGAAGCTCAAAGGGATATAGTAAATGCAGTTATACTAGGCTGGCAGCCAGTCACCAGTGGAGTTCCCCATGCCCCTAAAATAGATATTTTAGGGCCACTTCTCTTTAATAAGAGAATTTATAAATGAGTTGGATATAGAAACTGAAGGTACATTGAATAATTTTGCCAAAGACACTAAATTGAGAGGAAGAGTTCACTTTGTGGAGTGTAGAGAGACCTTGTATAGAGGTCTTGACAAATTAGAGGGCTGGGCAATCACCAGCTACATTAAGTTTAACAAGAGCAAGTGCTAAAATCTGCACCTGTGACAAGGGCAACCCTAGATATATGTACAGACTGAGGGACAGAAAGGTGGAGAGAAGCACTGCAGAAAGGGATTTGGGGGGGTTTTGTTTGACTGCAGGTTGAATAAGAGTCAACAGTGTGTCCTGGCAGCCAAAAGGGCCAACCATATCCTGGAGTATATCAAACACAACACTGTTAGGTAGTCAACGGAAGTGATTGTCCCACTCTACTTTGTGCTAATGTGGCTTTACCTCAAGTACTGTGTGCAGGTTTGGACACCTCAGTATAAGAAGGACATAAGTGTGAAATGTGTTTATTAGATTCGTGTCAGTATGGAACAATGCTAGGGCCGCATGATGAAATATAACCTTCTATTTAAGAAAAACAGAGTGATCAATGTACATAGTTCTTGTATCATGCAAAGGAAGGGCCCAGCAAGTTGTGTAAATAGAGGGTTTGAAGGGCAAACATTGAGACTCTAGTCTGGGAGATAAGAGGACCAAGGAGTTTTTTTTAGGAAACTGCTGACTTTTGCATGGGACGCTGCCCAAGCCTCTGATATCCGGCAAGGAGATCCACCAAATAAGGATCCACCAAATAAGATCCACCAAATAAGATCCACCAAATAAGATCCACCAAATAATGAGCCTTCAGCACAAGAAACCCCCAGAAAGACCACCAGAGACTGATACGCATGCGTCCAGAGAGGGTTTGGATTCCGGGAACTAATTATAATAACCCTGCCTTTTCTAGGAATAGTGATGAATATGTATTAGTCTAGGAGCATAAAAATTAGCCACCTGATGTAATAGGTGTGCGTCTTGGTGGAGCAAAGACTCTTGGACCACCCAGCATTTTTTGCTTGCCTCTATTAGCTTAATAAATTACAAACTTTAATTGGAATCCTATTTGGGACTCAGTCATTTATCACATAGGACTATTAGAAAGTGTCCAAAGGGCTACAATGATGGTGAAGGGTGTAAAGGGGAAGACATATAAAGAGTGGCTAAGGTCACTTGGTTTGTTCTGTCTAGAGAACAGAAGACTGAGGGAAGACCTCATGGCAGCTCCCTCACAAGGGGAGCAGAGGGGCAGGTGCTGATCTCTTCTCTCTGGTGACCACCAGTAGGACCTAAGGTAATGATATGAAGCTGCCAACAGGGCAGGTTCAGGATGGATTTTAGGAAAATCTTCTTCACTGAGGGGGTGGTTGAGCACTAGAACAGGGTCTCCAAGAAAATGAGTATTGTTTACTATCACTTTTTGAGATTCTTTGCAGTAAGAGACCTCAAAATCATTTGAGTTGACTTCTTAATTTTATTTGACTTCCACCTACTGGATAGGCTAACTGCACAAAAACATAGAGAGACACAAAAGCCTACAAGTTTTTACTTACTCATTAATAAGTTTTATTTGCTGTCTTTAGATAATGAGTGAAATAAAGAAGTGAAGAGTCATTTTCTGAACTGATGGTAATAGTTAAGTGAGGTAGAGAGCAAATAGTGAGTATCTGCTTTCTCAAAGGACTGCTCCTGCTCAGGCATTGGTGCCCTGCCTGGAGTTTTTGCTCAGGCTGAGGGATGTGTATGCTGCTTTCCCCTTTCCAGGTTCAACCAGTAGCAAAGCTGAGCAAGTATTCCAGAGGCACACAGACACGTGAAGACAGAGAAAGGACATGAACACAACTGATCACACAGGATGCCCACCCAATGTTTGCCTTCAACAACAGTTACACACTCAGGACTCATGAAAACACATAGGCACAGGCAGAAGAGACTTCCTCCTCCTCTCTGTCTGGTAGAGATAGAAACTCAGTATTGAATGCATGCACATACAGCACTCTCTATATTCACAACCACATGCACATTTGCAGATCTTTCAAGTGGCAGCATAGCCCCTCTGTTCACCCAACATCCCTGCCAAGATTCCAGGCCCCTTACCTGATTTGCACATCACCTACTCATCAGCTTTTCTTGGTCTGAAGCTCGTTGCAAACACACAGCCCTCACATATTCACCCCTTGTGTACACACCAGGTTTGCTAGTCTCCCTGAGCATACCACAGATCCTCTACCTGACTGATTTCCCAGTACAGACCCAACACACCCACTACTCGTCAGGTAGTACAGCTTAAATTTTGCTAGCAAATACACATACACACCTTATGTATATCAGATTGTAGAAGATACAGACACACTCTCCCAGCATCTTGCATCAGGTACACGGTACACAGGCTGTGACCCTGTGTTGGCTTTACCCAGCTAGGCAGCTGAGCTCCACCATAACTGGTCTCTCACTCCCCCTCTTCAAAGGGAAAGGGGGAGAAAACACAATGAAAAAGGCTCAAGGGTTGAGATAAGGACAGGGAGATCACTCAGCAATTATTGTCATGAGCAAAACAGACTCAGCATAGGGAGATTAATGCAATTTATTACTTTATTACAAACAAGTTAGAGCAGTGAGAAAATAAAAACAATTAAAAGCACCTTCCCCCATTCAACCCTCTTTTACACCTTCCCTCTCCCTGAGAGGTGCCTGGAATGGGGGCTGTGGTAAATCCATAACACTTCATCTCTGCTGCTCCTTCATAATCACTCACTTCATTCTCAGTTCCAATGTGGGGTCCCTCCCACGGGATGCCGTCCTTCCCAATCTGATCCTGCATGGGCTTCCCACAGGCAAGAGCTCTTCAAGACCTGCTTCAATATGGGTCCGTACCATAGGGTTCCTCAGTCAGGAACAAATGGCTGCAACATGGGCCCATCATGGGTGGCAGATTCCCTCATATCCCCTGCTCCTGCACAGTCCCCTTTGCACAGGTTACAGCTCTGGCCTGGGGCCTGCTCCTGTGGAGGTTCTCCATGGGCCTCCTTCAGGGCAGATCTACCTGCTCCACCATGGGCTCCTCCACAGGCTGCAGTGTGGAGATCTGCTCCACTGTAGTACACCATGGGCTTCAGGGGGACAGCCTGCTGCACCATGGTTCTCTCCACAATTTGCAGGGAACTTCTGCTCAAGCTCCTGGAGCACCTCCTACCCTTTCTTCTTCACTGACCTTGATGTCTGCAAGGCTGTTTCTAACTCCTCACTCTCTCCCAGCTGCAGTTGTACAGCAGTTTTTTGTTTGTTTGTTTGTTTGTTTTCCCTTTCTTAAATATTTGCTCACAGAGGCACAACCAAAATCACTTATTGGCTCAGCTCTGTTCAGTGGTGGGTCCCTTTTGGAGCTAGCAGAAACTGGCCCTTATCTAACATGGGGCAGCTTCTGGACTGTTCTTACAGAAGCCACCCCTGCAACCCCTCATTACAAAAACCTTGTCACATAAACCCAATACAGACATATAACTCTACTCCAGATACCACCAGGTGCAGAGTCTTGCATTTGCCTTACTCATACCAGTTGTCCCTAGTAGCTGGTTTGGGAAACACACCACTTCCACACCAGTGGTTAGTAATAGGCAACCACACCCACACCAGTAGCTTATGCTACAGTCCCAGTCTCTCCGGTAGTGAGAACCACAGGGCAGGGGTATCCACACCCATGGTCTGATTCCAGTAGCTGGTACCCAGTCGCCTTATGCTGGTTCCCTTGGTAACTGGCACTTTGGGTATAAATTCTATAGGGCCCATTCTGATCCGAACAGCTGTGGCCCCTCTGACCACTGACATTAGGACTCCCACTTGCTCCAGTAGCTGGCATCCCAGTCTATGGGCACCTGCACCCCTGGCCTGTCTCAAGTAGCTGGTCACGATTTCCACATGCACACACATACACACACACACATCAGTGACTGATGCACTCACTTCAGCATCTGGCACCACAGACTTGGGTGCCCATTCCCCAGCCCGATTCTAGTAGATGGCACTGACTTTCACTCAGTAGTGACAGTTACTGGTACATAGTCCTTGCAGCATACATACTTGCACAAGAGAGTGCAAATACACAGAGAGATGGTTAAGAAAGACTTTATGAAAAAAAAAGTGTAAGAAGCATAAGATGAGACAGACTGCTGTGATCAGGCACAAGGCTCAGTCAGACAAGCACACGACTAAATTATACTTTTTCTTATCTACCCTCCACCTCCCTTTTGTTCCACCTCCCTGCAAAGATTTTATGGTGTTTACATCCTCTGAACTCTCGTAGTCTAGACGTCCTGGTTCACAATCTTATCAGCTGCAAGGTTCATCTTTCCTGGGATCAGTGGCATCTGTATTTTTTTAGCCCACTAGTTAGTGTGACTGGGAGGTTTGTTTCTTGTTATTGTCTCCCAGCTTACAAGTTCTCAGTCAGTCAGCCCCACTAGACAAAAATTCCTACATGCTCAGTCTCAAGTACTCTTACAAACTGGTGTGACTGACTAGACTTGGGTTCCCATCACTGCCTCCTTTTCTTATTACCTTTGTTGCTTTAGAAAATGTCCTTTATCAGATACCCTTAAAGAACAGACACTCTCCTACATGTCCTTATTATAATAATTTTTTTTTTTTTTTTTTTTTTTTTTTCAGTTTACTATATTAATTTAGTCAGCTTAGGTGGGTAATTATGAAAAGAAACAGAGACCCTTCAATAAAGTCCCTGAGACAAAAGGTTGTTTGCTTTTTATTATTATTATTTCTATTTATTTATTTATTTATTTATTTATTTATTTTTCTTGTGAAACAGAGGAGAGGACTCCTAGAATAACAAATGTATAAATAGGTGACATACTAATAATTTAATGAAAACCAATAAATTTTTAATTCAGAGAGAAAAAGAAAGAAAAAAAAATAGTTTAGTGGTGAATGTTTAAAATAGTCTAACCCACCTGAAATATCTGTAGTGGAGGGGTTAGTTACAATTTCCACAAAGAGAATAAATATATACACAGAGGCAGAAATGTATGCACAGAAAGCAGAAACCATGATTTCCACCTTTTTGAGAAAGGAAAACACATTTCTAGTTGTAGCTTCCAATAAGCTTTAGGGTTGTTTTATTTCTCTGCTTGAGGTTTTCATAAATACCTTGAACTGTTGTGTATGGTTTGGATATTACAGATAACTGTTTGTAATGTACCATTTGTCTTAATCTGGGATTATGTGTAGTTTAAAGTGAATTACAGTAGGTCATTATTCATTATTCAAGTTTTTTATGACTTAATAAATTAAGACCTAGAACATCATAGTGTTTTTCTATTTGAAAGACAAGTTAGAAATATATCATCACGAGGGCCTGAAAATCGAGTAACTTCAAAGAAATTATTGACTTGTGGAATCCAACGTTAGCATCGGCCAAACACTTGAACACCCAACTCACAAAAACAGAGTCCTAGAATTGTACTCCCAAGTGCCAGTTTTATAGATGCAGTTCTAAAAGCAAACAAACAAACAAACAAACAACAACAACAACAACAAAACCATGAAAAATTTTTTTTTTTTTTTTTTTTTTTTTTTTTTTCCAATTTTCACAGTTCCTGGGTTCCTGGGAATTTCTGTTTTGAAAAATTCAAAAGTCTGTATAGTTTTATGGTTGTTTACATTGTCATAGACATCAACAGCTTACTTTAGAAATCAGTTTGTGAAGATCTGTGCATAGTAGCTAAATACACATAGAATATCCCCCCTGTGAACTTTGGCAAGATACAGACATAATCTTGAAGGCAAAATTAGCTAGCACAGTTGAAGTCCTTCACTATTATCAGGAATGCCAGTCAGTGACAGAGACACGTCTGAAGCTCTTGTAGGAGACATAAGTTGATAGTGAATCACAGCACCGTAAAGCTAGAATGTGATGGAGCCAAAGAGAACAGAATAAACAAAGCTTCTCATAAAATTGCTGTAACATTCACTACTCACTCTCTGCTTTTGTCCCTGCTGTCCTTTCCTTTTGTAATCATCGTGATAGTCTCTAAGGTCCAGTTCTCAAGGGAACAATATGGTTCCAAGCTTAATAAAACAAGGACAAATTAAAATGATAATAATAATAAAAAAAAACTTAACAAATCAAACTTGAAGAGGTAGAGGTGCCAGAGAATCTATCAAACACTTAGAAGTTAATCAGCTATAACATTTATAGGGCAGCTTGAGTAATATGAAACAGGATCTCTTTTCTTTATAGTGCTAACTCATCTACTATTCTGTACTCATGAAAGTCCATAAACTGTTTAAGTGCTTCTGTAAGCAACTATCTGGAAAGAGCAATTTGCAGATGCAATATGCATATATGGAAAAAAGCTGAGCTGTGCAGCTGTGATTCAACCACACTGCTTCTAATATATTCCAGAACACTTGGGTTGGTGTAATGCAAGAGTAACCTACCACAAAAAA
>MU011558.1:1191-11755 GCA_011074415.1 Stictonetta naevosa
TCCTAGATCTGTCTGTCGCCTTTTCTCCTGCACGGACAGATGCAAGGACTTTCCTCTGTCCATCGATTTAAAAAATTTAAGAACATAGCATACTTTATCTATCTTTTCCTAGGGGTCACACCCCTACTCCCCCTTCGTTGATTTAGTGGCTGTCCTGGTTTTAGTTAGGATAGAGTTAATTTTCCTCCCAGTAGCTGGTAGGGTGCTATGTTTTGGATTTAGGATGAGAAGAATGCTGATAACATACTGATGTTTTAATTGTTGCAGAGCAATGCTTACACTAAGCCAAGGACTTTGCAGCTCCTCGCTCTGTCCTGCCAGCAGGCAGGCTGGGGGTGCAACAGGAGCTGGAAGGGGACAGACCCAGGACAGCTGACCCAAACTGGCCAAAGGGGTATTCCATACTGAAGGGATGAAAGACACGGACTCCTGATGGCTCTTGAACAGGAGATGTTTATTGCCATTTTTCACTACTACATATACTTTACCCATAGCCCCATGCACTGTCCACGCACCCGAATCTGTCATACAATTGGTTAGAGACCCTCAGACACGCGCCTCGAGCCAGCCAGCAATTGGCCACTGCCCAAAGCTCATCTTTAGGACTGTAGCAAAGTTTTTGTTTCTACCGCTTGTTTCCTCATTATCTCTAATTCAGGGACATGTGAAACAGTGCAAAGCCACCTGCAAATTCCTTTCCCACAATTCCCCCTTTTTTATTTTCAACCAACCAAACGCTTTCTATAGATTTTTCTGTCAAGCACCGCAGACATTGCAATAAGCAAGGTACAATAAGCAACAGGGTGAAAATCACATGCAGAATTACGATTGTAAAGTAGTGTGCCTACTAGAATCTGCATCAGTCAACAAGCCACTAAGCGCTAGGGATGTTGCTTTGCAGCGATGCTGCTTCTCACTCGCACAGCACAATCACACAATCACGCAAAGAGGCCTCTTGCACTTCTCATTCATACCACAAGAAAATATCACTTAAAATAATTTGTCCGCAGCTTCAGGATGTCCTTGTCTACTCCCGTGGTGAGCGGCTGAGAGTGGAGACCCCTCCGAGGAAAATGCTCAGGGTGCACCTAGGGGTGTCTGTTCCACAGTCGATCCCACAGCCGAGCAGAGCGGCTCCCGCCAAAAGGAATGATGCTATTATAGTTTTTGTATAATTACACCAAAGAGATGCATTCCAATAAGGAGCAAGTGTTGCGTTGACCATTTGTTTCATGATTTGTTTTTTGCCTGAGCAATTGAACCTTACACATGCTGTTGCTGTTACACATCCCAGGATATCTAATTCCTGTGGCGCTAGGGGCGCTTGCGGCAAGTAGACAGTCCAGTCTTTGTTATCTGCCGGGTTCCCCACCAGACATGTCGTAAACGGGTCGTTAGCACTAACCAGGGATAGGCACATCGCTTCTTGTCCTGTCATGTTGGCGAGGGTGACCCAGATGTTGCGGTGTGGTTGGATGGAGACCCAGGGCTGGCAATAACCGATGACAGCGGCGATTGTGTGGAGGCCAACCATGGCCTTACGCCCCTTGCTGGTACCCATCTTGGTCCGTGACCTGTGGAGACACAAGCATACCCTCGACCCCAAGTTATTAGAGGCTGGGGTCCCTCCCAAAGACCTGTTTTTTTTTTGTTTGTTTTTGTTTTGCCATTACTAAGGCCTGCTCTGATTGTGGCACCTGTGACAGTGCGGAATTCATATTTTTGTAATGTTTTATTATGGGCAGTACCTCTTCGTGAGGAAAGGGTAATGATAGGTGATTCATTACATAAAGTGCCTCTCCCAACCTGTTCTGTGGTGTTTCCTGGGTGTCTCCCCCTTTTTGTTTATTTAGCAGTGCTTTCAAGGTGCGATGTGTGTGTTCAACAATGGCTTGACCCGTGGGGAAATGAGGAATTCCTGTGATGTGCCGGATACCCCGAGTTTGAAAAAAGGTTTGAAGGGAGTGACTACCATAGGGGGGGGGCATTGTCAGGTTTTATTTTCTTTGGGATGCCTAGCACTGCTAAAGCAACATGGAAGTGAGCCTGGACATGGCAACTAGTTTCACCCATCGCAACTGTCGCCCAAATAGCATGAGAGAAAGTATCTACTGATACGTGAACATATTTCAAGCGACCAAATTCTGGAATATGTGTTATGTCGGTCTGCCATAACTGTAAGGACCGTAGACCTCTATGGTTTACCATTAAAGATGGGGTCAAAACATGTTGTTGACAGTCAGGACATGTTTGGACAATCAATTTGGCATCAGTGATCGATATAGTGAATTGTTTTGCCAAGACTTTGGTGGACTGATGGAAAAAGGCATGGGATAACTGTGCTTGCTCCAGCACCTTAGGCACCAGGGCAGTCAGGGTCATATTAGTTAGCTGGTCAGCGCATGCGTTACCCTCTGCAAAAATACCAGGTAACATGGTGTGGCTCTGCATGTGAATAATACAATACAGGTGCACTCGCTGCTCTACCAAAAATAACAGCTCCTTAAATTTTAGAAACAAGTTTTCCTTTGGGTTATGTCTCAAATGTGCCCTCTCAATGCGCTGAGCAACACCTACAGCATATTGCAAGTCTGATACAATATTCAAAGGTACTAGTTTTGTTGTTGTTTTGTTTTTTTGTAAAAACCATAAGAAGTTAGCACGGATTTGGGGTAGGAGGTTTAAAGAAACCAATCTTCCATCAGTATCGGACAATAAATGGCACAGAAACTATAATAATGCTGATTCGTACTGGAGCAAACAATTTGTGAATAGCATATGCCAACAGAAATGTGCCTGTACCAGCAGCCCGTTTAGATTGCAGCGATGACTCACTGAAACCAAGTTTGAAGAGAACTGCAGTCATATCAACACCACTTGACGCAGCCAGGTAGAAGATTCCTAGAGATACTAATGAAATTCCAACACGGAATGAAACCCCTGCAGCACCATATTCTTTGAAAACTTTTTTCAGCTGCTGGGATTTATTGAGTTTGTGTTTGCTGCTGAGATCTGTGGCTGCCTTTTCAGGGGATCCACCCATATCCTTGGCCGAGCTGCCGGCGGCGGCCCGCAGCGCCAGCAGAGGGGCCGGCGGGCTGAGGGGGGGCGGCCCGGGGATGGGGGGTGGGGGGGATGGCGGGGAGGCAGCGGCGGCGGCGGCGGCGGGCTGCGGCGAGCGGGGGCCCGCGGGACGGCGGGCCCGGGCGCAGCAGCAGGCGGAACATGGCAGCGCCCGGTGCTTGCGTGCGGGCGCTCAAACCGGAGAAACGCAGTAGCCGGCGGCGGGGCGGGCGGGCGGGTGCTCGGAGGTGACAGCGGGGGTGCAGGTGGCGCTGGGCCCTGCGTTAGCATTGCATTTCGACTGTGTACTTTGGAAACCATATCTCGGAAACTATTAACAATTACACCTATTGCCTTTTCGCGCTCCGCTTCCCGTTTCCCTGCCGCGGTTGTAAAGGTTGTCCCTCTGCATTATACTTTGAACGGCACTGGCTAGTCCAGTGCCATCCCTTGCCGCACCGTGGGCAAGTAGCGGGAGGAGCAGGGTTACCACGTCCCCACCCCCGCTCCTCGCTGTGGGCATTCAGCAGCAAAATGTCCTGTGGCTTGGCAGCAGAAACGCTGTCTGCCTCCGATTTGAAGCGCAGCAGCAAAAGCTCTGGCCAAAGCGGCAATGTGATGTTCTATGGATCCAACTCGATTGCATGCCTCTATCATTTGTACTAATGTAGTATTAACAGGCAGGGCTTGGAGTATTTTCTTACAGTCTGTGTTTGCATTTTCCACTGCCAGTTTTAGTATAAGAGCCTCCTTCGCCTCGCGGTTGTCAATTTGTTTGTCCAAAGCATCTCGCAATCTATCAATGAATTGCATATAAGGCTCGCTAACTTGTTGCCTAATGCTGGTAAATGATGGCTCGACTTTTCCAACTTCAGGCAACTTCAGCATAGCCTCGAGGGCCAAAGACGCGGACTGCCGCAGGATGGCATCGTTGAGCCTAGACTGCAATCTCGGGTCTAGTAACGGCTCAGTCCCCATCAACTGTGGGATCCCGGCTCCCCAGAGGGGCTCGCCAGGCTGCCCTTCCACGTTACCCCGGGCGGCTAATTCACACCCTTCTTTCCCTTTTTGCTCCCAGAGTAATTTTGTATTGGTGTTAAAATCATCGCGGCTATCTGACAGCAATCGTATGGCACCAACAACTGACCAGTCATAACATTTTCTAACAATGACTGAGTAAATGGTGCCTGTAGTACATATGTGGTCACAGCCTTTCTTAACTGCTTAATCAGGTCCCACTGGAAAGCGTTATACTCATTTGGACTGTTGGGTCGCACTTGTACCGGGTCCCCATCCTTTAGCGCTTCCTGGTGCACTTGCTCCCATCGTTCCCGCAGGTCGGAAGCTTGGGCCCCCAGGTAGGCACTATCGGGGGTAGGCAAGGCGGGAGCCGAGGGGGTCAGCGGGGAGAGACTCAGCGGCGGCGGTCCGCAGCCCTGTTCCTTGTCATCCCCCAGGTCTATCAAATTGTACTGCTCTGGTGACTTTGCAGGCTCTGATCTTGGTTTGGCTACTATTATTGCCTAGGCAGCGGCGTTCTGTACTTTCTTTTCTGCCTGCCACGATCTTAAAGTTTCAGTCACCAGCCGCCACATAGTCATCACCTCAGCGGTGTTAGTATCCCCACTGGACACTGCCTCCCACACTTTCTCCCCCACTTGTTCACAAGTTTTTACATCAAATACTGCGGAGACCATCGAGGGGACCCCTTGCTTTTGCAAAAACTTCAACAATAGTTTTATCTTAAACGGATCATATTTCACTCCCCTTTTTGTTAGTAGTTGCATTAATAGTTTTACTATAGCCTCTTCTTCTGCAGAGAGGTTAATTCCCATGATCAATGCCCAGCCGCTCACCTGTCCTTCAGGTGATGTCCCGGGGTTGAAGCTGCAGTCCGGCTGCAAGCTTGATTTGTTCGGCTGGGTTCCCTTTGGACCCTCCATGCAGCGCTGCTCCTCCGCGAATCATGTCAGGGGTCACCATTTGAAGGGATGAAAGACACGGACTCCTGATGGCTCTTGAACAGGAGAAGTTTATTGCCATTTTTCACTACTACATATACTATACCCATAGCCCCATGCACTGTCCATGCGCCCGAATCTGTCACACAATTGGTTAGAGACCCTCAGACACGCACCTCGAGCCAGCCAGCAACTGGCCACTGCCCAAAGCTCATCTTTAAGACTGTAGCAAAGTTTTCGTTTCTACCGCTTGTTTCCTCATTATCTCTAATTCAGGGACATGTGAAACAGCGCAAAGCCACCTGCAAATTCCTTTCCCACACCATACCATCTGACATCATGCTAAAAAATATATAGGGGTGGCTAGCCGGGGTGGGGGGGCTGGCTGCTCGGGGATAGGCTGGGCATCGGTCAGCGGGTGGTGAGCAATTGCATTATGCATCACTTGTTTCGTACACGTTAGTATTATTATTATTATTTTCCTGTCTTAATAAACTGTCTTTATCCCAACTCACAGGCTTCACTTTCCCATTTCTCTCCCCCATCCCAGAGAGGGAGGGGGGGAGGGTGAGCAAATGGCTGTGTGGTGTTTAGCTGCCGGCCAGGTTAAACAACAGTCCTTTTGGCGCCCAATGTGGGGCACGAAGGGTTGAGATAATGACAGATCTGACTAGAGTGTGTTAAAACAAGATTCTGATAAGCATTATATCAGTTTAATAGTTACTAATCACAATGCCGATTTTTGTGATCTCAAGTCTGCTGTGCCTGTTTTCCGAACTGAGTTATATAGCACAGTACTTAGTGTGTGTGTTCCCTGTCATGTTGCTTATCACTGCTGGGGGTTGGTACGGGGTTATTATTTTGCTGTACTGTGTAACACTGGCTTACGATATGATAAAATTACCGGCCATGAGACTAATCTGGTATTTGTACTCAGCATTTTCATCAACTCCATACTTTGGGAACCCTACCTCAGAAACTATTAATAATTACACTTTTCATGCTTTTTCTTCAGGGAGCCAATCTATGGAGGGATCAGGGGAAGATGTTTTTTCCCACTTGTTCACTCTCCCTTTCTTCTCCTCCAGGCGAGTTATGGTAGCTTTCCAAAACTTCGAATATCCTTGGGATGTTCAGACCAGCATGTTCTCATTGTTATGTCTCCTGAATGCACTTCAGGTTTTGTCTAAGGTTAAACAAATACTTCAGAGTGTCATCCAGAGATCTGTCCTGAGGCAGGATAGTTATGAGTGGCAGGGAGAGTGGGAGGATATGGGCAGGCATCTAGAGCCGTGGGCACCTCCAGTGCTTTGGAAATTTACCCCTGAACAACTGAAAAATCCTAAAAATCTGGTAGAGTGCTTGAAAAAGGTGTGTCATCACCCTGGCAGTACCAGACATAGAGAAATCACTGCAACGTGCTGGGGCTTGGCCTATGCTTACCGAGATGCGTTTGATGCCTATATAACCCCAGTGACAGACCTGTTGGCCACTTCAACCCCTGAGAAAGGCCCAGCAACCACTCCAAGCCCTAAAATGGGTCCCAAGGCTGAGCCAGGGAAACAAACTGTACCAGTGTCGGTTGCACCTGTAACCAAAGGGGAAAAATGGTATAGAGAGTCAGATCGTTTAGTATGCAGAGAAACTCCTGCTAAGACAAGGTATGGAGACGACGAGGCCGGGCCATCAGAGGAACAGGACGATGAAGATGAAGATGTTGCAAAAACAGCAGTATCAAGTCAAAACCTATACGAGCTACAAGATGAGCGAAAAGATTTCGGTTCCTGTATAGGTGAGCAGCTTGTCACCTGGCTGCTCCAGTGCTGGGACACCGGAGACAATAGTCTGGATTTAGAGGGAAGAGAAGCCAGGCAGCTGGGATCCCTTGCTAGAGATGCAGGCATTGACAAAGCAATTGGAGATGGAGCACCACCTTACAGCCTCTGGAGGCATCTCCTGTCAGCTATGAAGGAAAGGTATCCCTTCAAAGAAGAAATTGTATGTCTACCAAGCAAGTGGACCACTATGGAAAAGGGCATCCAGTAACTGAGGGAATTATCCGTATGGGAGGTGATTTATAAGGACTAAACAACGAACAAATATCCACAGATCCAGATGAAGTCAAGTATATATGACCCATGTGGCAGAAGTTTGTACGGAGTGCACCATCATCATATGCCAGCTCAGTGGCATTAATGGCCTGTGCAGTGGGTTTACGTGGCAAGGTTTTGGTAGCAGGGGGCCATAGGGGTGGCTTCTGTGAGAAGGATCTAGAAGCTGTCCCATGTTTGGTAAGGGCCCCACTGCTGACCAGAGCTGAGCCAATAAGAGATGTTGTTTTGCGCCTCTGAGAGAGCATATTTAAGACTGGGAAAAAAAACGCTGCGCCACACAGCAGCTGGGAGAGTGAGAGGAGTGAGGAACAGGCTTGCAGGTGCCAAGGTCAGTGAAGAAGGAGTGGGAGAGGTGCTCCAGGCGCCGGAACAGAAGTCCCCTGTGGCCTGTGGTGAGGACCATGGTAAAACAGGCTGTTCCCCTGCAGCCCATGGAGTACCACGGTGGAGCAGGGTTCCACGCTGCAGCCCGTGGAGGACACCACGGTGGAGCAGGTGGACCTGCACCGACGGAGACTGCGGCCTGTGGAGGACCCCTGCTGGAGCAGATTCCGGGCTGGACCTGTAGCCTGTGGAGAGGAGACCACGCAGGAGCAGCTGACCTGGCAGGAGCTGCGGCCCATGCGGGATACAGGTTGGAGAAGTTTGCTCCTGAGGGATGGACCCCGTGGTACGGACCCATATCTGGAGCAGTTCTTGAAGAGCTGCTGCCTGTGGGAAGCCCACACCGGATCAGTTCAGCAAGGACTGATCCCGTGGGAGGGACCCCACAGCACAGGGGACGAGAGTGACTGAGAAGGAGCGGCGGCGAAGAAGTGCTATAGACTGACCATAACCCCCATTCCTCCATTCCCCTGCGCCACTCGCGGGGAGGAGGTGGAAGAGGGCGGATGGGGGGAAGATGCTTTTGGTTTATTTCCTTTGTTTCTCACTTCTCTAGCTTGTTAGTAATAAGCAATAAATCTTACTATCTCCCTATGCTGAGTCTGTTTTGCCCGTCACAATAATTACTGTGTGATCTCCCTGTCCTTATCTCAACCCTTGAGCCCTTTTCCTCTGTTGTGGTTTAACCCGGCTGGCAGCTAAACACCACACAGCCATTCGCTCACCCTCCCCCCTCCCTCTCTGGGATGGGGGAGAGAAACAAGAAAATGAAGACTGTGGGGAGAGATAGAGACAGTTTATTAGGACAGAAAATAAAATAATAATAATGATACTACTACTACTACTACTACTATGTACGAAACAAGTGATGCACAATGCAATTGCTCACCACCCGCTGACCAATGCCCAGCTTATCCCCAAGCAGCCACCCCTCCCACCCCAGCTAGCCACCCCTATATATTCTTCAGCATGACGTCAGATGGTATGGAATACCCCTTTGGCCAGTTTGGGTCAGCTGTCCTGGGTCTGTCCCCTCCCAGCTCCTGCTGCACCCCCAGCCTGCCCGCTGGCAGGACAGAGCGAGGAGCTGAAAAGTCCTTGGCTTGGTGTAAGCACTGCTCTGTAACAATTAAAACATCAGCATGTTATCAGCACTCTTCTCATCTTAATCCGAAACATAGCACCCTACCAGCTACTGGGAGGAAAAATAACTCTGTCCTAACTGAAACCAGGACAATTGTGCACCAGTGTCTACTAAAGCCTTATACTTCTGTGCATCTGACGTGCCAGGTCATCGAATACACACAGTCCAATAAACTCAATTGTTCCTTTCCTCCCGCTGGCTGGAGGCAGGGCCTCTCTAGTCCTGGTCAGAATCTTCATTCCTGTGTTTAAAGGACTGCCTGCTGGAAGTTGGAGCAGCAAACTTTTCAGAGAAGCCCTTTTTCCCGATTGTTTTCCTTTGCAACTCACGTACCCGTGCCTCTAGGGACACAGTAGATTTTCCATCCCATTTTCTCATGTCCTCTCCATGGTCACATAGGTAAAACGACAGGGTGGCACAGGGTGCGTACCTACCATATCGTCTTCCTTGCACGGATGAGTGCTTAACCTTAATAGCGGAGACACTGGTTTGTACAGGAGGGGAGGAAAATAAACTAAGTTGCTGGACCTCTTCAGAAAGTTTCTCTAAAGTATTCTCTTTTAGTTGATGGACGCTTTCTGAAAGTTTCTCCACAGCCGAGACGCAGGCCTGTAGGGAAGAGGAGAGACTTTCTTCTTACTGCCGGAGTTGTTTAGCCACTTCATCTACTGTGGGTTCCTTATCCTCTTTCCAGGCCATTATTGCCAATGAGCTGGCATATGATGATGGTGCACTCCGTACAAACTTCTGCCACATGGGTCGTGTACACTTGACTTCATCTGGATCTGTGGGTATTTGTCCATTGTCTGGGTCCTCATAAATCACCTCCTGCACGACTAATTCCCTCAGGTACTGGATTCCCTTCTCCATAGTGGTCCACTTGCCTGGCAGACATACAAGTTCTTCCTTGAAGGGATACCTTTCCCCCACAGCTGACAGGAGATGCCTCCAGAGGCTGTAAGATCGGGCTCCATCTCCAATTGCTTTGTCAATTCCTGCGTCTCTAGCAAGGGATCCCAGCCGCCTGGCTTCCCTGCCCTCTAATTCCACAGAATTGGCTCCGGTGTCCCAGCATCGCAGCAGCCAGGTGACAAGCTGCTCACCTATGCAGAGACCAAAATCTTTTCGCACATCTCGTAGCTCACGCTGGTATAGGTTTTGGGTAGTTACTGTTGATTTTTCAACATCCTCATCTTCATCCTCCTGCATCCCTGATGGCCCAGCCTCGTCTTCTCTATACCTAGACCTAGCAGAAGACTCTCTGCGTTCTAAACGACCTGAGTCTCTATACCATTTTTTCACCTTGTCTACAGGGGCAACTTGCACTGCTACAGCTCGTTTCTCTGACCTAGCCACAGGGTCTGCCATGGGGGTTGGAACACCCTCTGCAGCGGCAACTTGCACTGCTATAGCTCATTTCTCTGGCCCAGCCACAGGAGCTGGAATGGCTGTAGGAGCTGGAGCGGCTGCAGGAGCTGGAGCTGGAGCGGCTGCAGGAGCTGGAGCTGGAGCGGCTGCAGGAGCTGGAGCGGCTTCAGGAGCTAGAACTGGAGCGGCTGCAGGAGCTAGAACTGGAATGGCTGTAGGAGCTGGAGCGGCTGCAGGAGCTGGAACTGGAGCGGTTGCAGGAGGTGGAATGACTGCAGGCGTTGGAGAGGCTGCGGGAGCTGGAGAGGCTGCAGGGTCCATCGTAGGGGTTGGTGTGGCCGTTGGGCCTGTCACAGGACTTGGAGTGGCCGCAGGGTCTGTCACTAGGTTGATAGTAGCATCAATTGCAGCTCGATAGGCATAGGCCAGGCCCCAGCACACTACAGTGAGCTGTGTCACTTTGGAACTGCCAGTCATGACACCCTTTTTTCAAGCATTCTACCAGTTTTTTAGGATTTTGCAGTTGTTCA
>MU011558.1:12155-22523 GCA_011074415.1 Stictonetta naevosa
CTTTTTTCAAGCATTCTACCAGTTTTTTAGGATTTTGCAGTTGTTCAGGGGTGAATTTCCAAAACATCGGAGGTGCCCACTGCTCTAGAAACCTGCCCATATCCTCCCACACTCCCTGCCACTCACACCTATCCCGCCTCAGGACAGATCTCTGGATGAGATTCCTAAGTAGTTGTTTAACCTTAAACAAAACCTGAAGCGCATTCAGGAGACATAACAACAAGAACATGCTGGTCTGAGTATCCCAAGGACATTCAACAACTTGGAGAACTATCGTAACTAGCTCGGTGTATATGAGTGTAATAAATGATTTAGTTCCAAATAGGATTCCAATTAAAGTTTGCTTTTGAACTGGAACGGCTGCAGGAGCTGGATCAGGACCCTACCAGCTAATAGGAGGAAAATCAACTCTGTCCTAACTGAAACCAGGACAAACCCTTAGCATCAAATGATGACCATTTATATCATCCATATTGTTTATGTAGAGTATAAACTAAGCAATTAGCTAGAAGCAAATATTCTCATTTTCCATTAGCTGGCAGTCCTATTAGCTGACAGTCAGTTGGTATCTCCCAAAGTTAATGCTTTCAGTAGCAAATGATGCACTGTCCAAGTTCTATCTGATTGTAAAATGCTTATCATCATTTCCAAGAATGTGCTAATGCAGTTTCATTATTGCCTTGAAAGTCATATGAGATGACATATTATTCCCCTTTAACTGCGCACAAATTATGATCAGAGAAAGGTTGCTATGTCCATGATTTGAAGTGCTAGTAGACATGCAGGAAAATATGCTCCTTTCAGTCAAATATTCACTCATTCTTCATTCATGCATGCATTCATTCACGTTCAGGTGAAAGATGAGGAAATATACAGTTGTCAATGCCCACAGCTTTTGAACTATCAACATATATCATTGAGCTATAATATATTGAGCCGCAGGTGAATATTGGAAAACAACATAATTTAATTTCCTGTCACCATAGGTGAGCTATATGAATGACTAATACTGTAATGTACCTTTGTTGATTGTACAACAGCTGCCTTTGTGTTTTTTTGAAGTATGAAGTATTTTACACTTCATAGCAACAAAAAAGTCAAAAGTGCTTTGTTCTTTAGAAACTATGCTTCTATAATTTGTTCCATTTGCATTTCATCTTATATGTGACAGTCTTTCACAAATAATTGAGAAACTTCTGTATAAATTGCATTAACTGCCTTATGGCAGTTATTGCTTTATTTACTGATCCGTGCAAAATCAATTCTCTTACATGTGTAGGATTTTGCTTGACTTGTTAATAGAACACTACTATCATAATAACTGCCAACATAAAATACATGTTAACACTGATACGGTCTTTAATAAACTCTAAATATTGTGTCCCATAATTAGCTTATTATTATTACACAGGAAAAAAAATCATATTTGAATACCAAAAAGTTGAAAGAAATTTGTTAGAGTTAAATTGGCCTTTTAGTTAAACTACAGACTAACCAGTGTCAAACTTCTCTTTTTGCATTTAAATAATTTCTTTAGAAAGCATGTAAAGAAATTCATGATTCACTGTTTTTAAGTGTTGCATCAATGTAGACTGTTATTGTTTGATATCAAATATACAGGATTTCAGGTTTTAATAATAGCTCTGAACCAAAAATTCAGTGCTTCAAACAGTTGTTCCCATTTACTTGCATCATTCTGCCTGGGTTCCTTGGTCTTCAAACTGCAGCATCAGTATTTCTGATGAAGTATTTGAAAAGTCTTTCAACAGTTCCCTGAAACTCTCATGCAGTATGTCCCAAGTACAAAGCCAGATGGGCTCTTCCTCCAGTTCTACTGTTATCATTTTGAAGCCCCCCCCCCCCCAATAACCTTCACAATTTCTTAAACCACATCAGCATCACAGCTTATTATTGCACAGAGAAATTTATAAGCTGCTTGATGAGCTTGGTTGAATGTTTCCAAGAAGCTCTTTTAATGCATCGACCAAAGGAAGAAGGATTTTGTGACTGTTTCAAAGCTTTACCCTATGTACAGCCCTTGTTGAACCCTTATGTAAGACACCTGAGAAACTATACACTTGGTTACGCACCTCTTCCCTTTGGGTACCATCGGCATGGTACTGAGTAACCCTAAGAGACGGTTACTATGATAAATGACTGAGTCCAAAGTTTGCTTGTTTCTATTCACTTAATAAATCACAAACAGCGCTGGGTGCGCCGGGAGTCTCTGCTCCACCAAGATGCACACCATCACATCAGGTGGCTGACTTTTTATATTTCTAACCTAATACATATTCATCACTATTTCTAGAAAAGGCAGGGTTATTATAATTAGTTCCCGAAATCTGATCTTGGCCCCAAACGCATGCACATCAGACTCTGGGGGTCCCTTTGGGGGTTGCTCATGTTGAAGGCTCGTAGTCTTCCTCTCAGGCTTTGTCCTCCAGTCGCCCTTCAACTCCCGTCTTCTCCTTATTTGGTGGTCTCTTGGCCAGGTGCCAGAGGGTTTGGGCAGCTTCTTATGCATGGATCAGCAGTTCTTGTTCCCCCTTATCTTTATTTACACGCATTGCTGGGCCCCTGTTCCCTCCTTCGCATGGTTCAAAAGAAGAGCACACTGGCGTTCTTTTTTAGCTTAAAAGCTACATTTCATCATGTAATGCCATCATTGTTCTATACTGACATGAATCAAATGAACACAACTCACAGTTACTAAATGGGAGCTCTCCTGGCCGAGCCGGCAGCGACCATGTCTGGCCAGGGGAGTGGACTGGGACTGGAGGAGCTTTGCGGAAAGGCAAGTGTCTGCAGCGCTCAACAGTCCCAACCCAAGGCTCGGACAAGAGCGGTCGACTCAGAGCTGCCGAGCGAGTGTTGCTCTCCGAGATAAAAGAGCCTGCACCCACCATGACCGTTAATAACGTACACACGCCCTTCCCCACTTGCCGTACCGAGCCTACTGGTCTCTAACACTCAGTCCCCTCCTCCACCACAAACGAGCTCGCTCGCTGAGCCCATTCTCCTCACTCCCTACCCCGGAAATGGGCTCTTCTAACCCTACCACCTCCTACCCACCCCAGGAACAAGCACTCCCTTTCCCTTCCGGGGACGTCTTATCCTCACTGTCACTTCCGGGGCAGCCATTTTAGGAGGCTGACGCTTACTTACTGGCGGCTTTGGGGGGCGGGCTTGGGCCCGAGCTATAGCAGCTGATAATAGTAGTAGGAGGTAGCCTGCGACGTTGGTGAGCAGAAAGGGGTGCGTCGCGGCGCTGTAGGGGAAGAACCATCCCTGCTCGATGATCGCAGCCCCCACCATGTCAGATTTCGATAACAATCCCTTCGCTGACCCGGACCTCAACAACCCCTTCAAGGTGAGGTTGGGGGTGGGGAGGGGGCGGTGGCTAGAGGGCGGAGCCGGCGGAGGGACGGGATGTAAGCCTTCCTCAGTGGCTCTATGCGTTCTGGAGGAGGGGGCTTGGTCCCAGTGGCGTCGCTTGGGGGGTGGGGCTTTTCCCTGCTGCAAAAGGTGGGAAAGGGCTAGCGCTGTGGGTTAGGGATGCTGTCTCGCTGAGCGGCAGCTCCAGGGGGGGCCTACATTTCGTAGTGTTTGGGGCATGACGGTTATAGGGGACTTTGTAGGATGAGCAGCCTTCTTGGGAGTTGTAGAAACGGACATAGTTATTTCACAAGTTCAGGCTTGTGTGTTGTTTTCTATTCTGCTACTAAAATAATACAAATCTGTGTTTCAAGTGCATTCTTATTAAAAAAAAATAGTGGTAACTTAGCGTATATATACATGCATATAATATTACAGTATTTTTTCTTCTGTTTGGCTGACCCAATTAGTTTAGTGAATTTACCCCACTCTTTTTCCTCTCTCATCTCTCAACCCTGTCCAGCCATTGAGACCCCGCCTGGTTTCCAGGAACCTGGGGTCTCTGCCCAGGTTAGGGAACATTGATGCCAGTTTCTCCTTTTCAGGTCCAACCAATAGAAAAGGTGAGCATGTATCCCAGAGATAGGATACTGGCATGACTGGTCACCCAGGCTGCCCTAGCTAAGGGCTGCCTTTAACAGAACTTAAGCGCATGACTTGCCTAAAATAGACACAGGTAGAAGTTAACTCATGAAGACACATGCAGCATTCTCTACTTTCACAAGTGCACACATTTGTGGATCCTTCAAGTACTTGGCATGGCCTCTCTGTCTGTCCATGTGGTTTCATATTGTTGGCTAATTAAGTTCTACAACACTACTCTTTCACTCCCCATCCTCCTTTGTGGAGGGGGATGGAGGAGAAGAAAAATATGATTTGTGGGGGAGGGTGTGTGTGTGTTACAGCTTGAGATAAAGATAATTAAAGAAAAAACCAAGCAAAGCCCATGCAGAAGCAAAGAGAGAGAAAACAATTATTCTCTACTTCCTATCAGCAAGTGATGTTTGGCCACACCTTGAGAAACAGAGCCTTAATATGCTGTGGTGGTTTTACCCTGCTGGACAGCTCAATTCCACCATAGCTGTTCTCTTACTTCCCCTCCTCAAAGGAAAACCATCTGTTTTCCTTTTGATTGATCTGTAATCATCTGTTGATTCACCAGATGGTTGTTATAGAGGGAGCCTGCCTTACTCATCTCCAGTGTCTCTCCTGGTGTGAAAGGCCCTTTTTCAGTCTGCAGAGCTGTGAAGTGGTTCTGGAAGGGCACCTCAGGCTTCAGGGGAAGACTCTTCCTCCTGCTAGTCCTTGCTGTTGCTTCCATTCTTCTGCGTTATTGGCCTCCCTCCCATCTGCATGTGCCAGTGAGGGAGTTCTTGGCTGCGGGTCCACTGCAGACAGTGCTTGGAATCAGCTAACTCCTCAGTCTCCCTGATGTTACACAGCCTTCTCACTGCCTCCTGTAGCTTAGCCACCTGGTGCAGGAGGTCCTTCACCTGGGCACACCTTTTACAGGCAGGTCTGCCACCTACCCCAGGAGGAAGATCTAGATGCTTCCTGCAGTCTGAGGTCTGCACTGCAGCCCCTCCCTTCAACAGCTTTGTTGGTGCGGAGGCATTGGTCATTGCTGGGGGAGATGGTGCAGACCCCTCAGCCTCAACTTGCAGTCCCTGCTCTCAGAAAAGTGCCTGCCATTTTACCTTAAGGGTCAGGTAGGATGAGCGTTTTCAACCTGTGTAGATAGTCACAGAACAGTGCCCAGTTGCTGGGTTGTGCACTTCAAATCTCCCACTCAGCCAGTGGAATGGCCCTCCTTGGAAGAGGTGCCCATCCTGCACACCCTCACACAAGAACTGGAATACCACACCCTGTTTACCAATCCTGGTCGCTAGCGCTCGGTAGGGCTGTCTTTTGTATGTGTGTGTAGTAGCTGCCGCTACTTCTGGCCCCGCCCACGCCTCGTCAGCCGCTCTTGGGAGAGCTGCCGGCTCTTGACTGGTCTCTGCGCTCCCCTGGGGTTTCCCTGGATCAGGAAACCTCCCCATACTCCGTGATACCTCGCCCTTCTGTAGAACGCGCCTGCGCCGGAGCTGATCGCATCGGCGAGATAATGAAAACCTTACTGAGGCTTTTAGCTGAAGGGGTGGATAAGAAAGGGGGCACTATGATTGTGTCTTGCTAACATTTTAACTTCATTTTAATTTGTTTCTTTGCAAATGCTTGGCAGAATCACGGACCAAGCATATATTTTGGATAAAACATATAGGTGAAACTGTATTGCTTTTTAAACATTTCTCAGTTTATTAATAATCAGATGGAATATTTAATCTCATGTTGCACTTCTCACATAAATGTTCATGTGAATTTAATACCAAATACGTTATTTTACTGACTGCCTTTTCATAGCATTTCTACAGTGCTCCAAGAGATGCCTTTTCACAAAAATGGAAACAGTATTGTTTAGTTGCCAAATATTTCTCAAATGTTAAGTGCATCTCATAGCTATAACCTTGCAGAAAGTATACAGCTTCTTTATTCTGTTACTATAAATACTGAAAAATAAAGAAGATATATTTTACAGTGCAATTACACTTTTGAATATAATTTTTTTATACTTAAAATTTTGCTCTGTGTTCTGTATCACACCTGGGTTCTACGTTAGTCAAGTTTTCACTGATTGCAAATCTGGATTTTCTTCTGATTCATGCAGCATGAAAGCACTAAGCAAATCTCAGTTATAGTGGTAATGTGTATTAAAAATAGAAATGGACTGGATCCTTATGTGTCCCTTCCAACTCGGGATATTCTATGATTCTATGAAATGGTATTTCATGGTCCAGTCTCTTCTGGTTTTGGTGAGGTATGTGCATATGAACATCTTGCTCTTTATAACTTGCTATTTGTAAGATTTATATTTATGTTTTGGTTAGCCCTGAAGTGGTTAGGCAGTTGGACATGACGATCTCTGTCCACCCTTCCAGCTGAACTACTCTATTCTATTCTGTAATAAATTTCTATGAATCCAAGAACATACTTATCTATACATTTTTAAAAACCTAAAAACATAGCAAAATTTTCCATTCTTTGGAAGCTGGGCTAGCTAAATTTGGAAAGCAGAAAAGCAATAAATATGGAAATCTTTTATTACTATTTTCACAAAGTCATATTTTGCAGCAGGTTCAGACTTCACAGTGCCACTATCGAATGTTTTAAACATCCTGTAGAATGTTACATTTGTACGGTGTAGTGGATATCTTTCTAAAGGAATGGAGTTGCACACCCACTAACGTTGTTGGGAATCTTATTCTTTCCTTTGCTATTTATTTCTCTGGAGGGAATTGGAAAGAAGGGGCAGGGGCAGAGAAACATACTCACTAAGAAAACTGTCGAAGACAGATTTCTAAGGATAAGTAGTATTTGACAGGCACATTGGAATAACTACTTGGACAAAAATTGAAAGAGCATAAAAATTGAAAGAGCATTTTCTCATTTACAAAAAACCTTCACAGAACTGCTCCATATGTGAAACTGCTTATTAACTAGTTCTTCCTTAATTAAGAAGTTAAGAACTTCTCTCAAGTGACTCAGAAAGTTCCAGCTGTGCTGACAACATGACACTGGAAGCAAAGATGCCAGGCAAGGTGGGATAGTGCTGGAAGCCTTGTTAGCGTAGCAGACACATAACCACAAGATGATTATATGAAGGTGCTTTATTCAGCGCTGGAAACCAGGGGCAGGCGCCCAAATCTGGCTTCAAGTCCTGTTACATCCCGATTGCTATTAATATCCTAAAAGTTACATATTCATTAGTATTCATTAATATTTACAATATCAGCCTCGCTTCGTATGTTAATTATTTCTCCTCCCATTCACACATGCGTGGTGCTCTCTGGTGGTCGTCCTGGGGGTCGTCTAGATGAAGTAAGGAGTCATCCTCAGGGTTAAACTTTTCACCTTTTCTCTTTGGCGCATGCTCCTTTTCAGTTCTTGACTTTAATTAGTTCTTGGCTTCAGTCCTAACCCACCTTATCCAACTTATCTTTTTAAACAAGGCTCAAGTTGTTCCTGTTTCGTTTCTCAAGGCCTGTCTTGTCTTCTCCCTCCTCCTATCATTATTTATGCCTTTCTTCATTATATACACGATAATGTTTGGCTATGAATCTTTCATCCCTTTACCAAGAAATGTTTCTTAACCCTAACATTCCCCCCTTTGAAAATACTTCACTCTACTGGGGCAAGTATTTTCATATTCCCCATCATTAGATCGATAACAACAGCATTACACCTTACTGTGTTAAGGGGTTTTCCGTAATTCGAACGCTTCATTATTATGATCGTTTGGTGGTGGTGGGGTGAGATGTTTTGGATGTTCCCTAGCAAGGATTTCCATTATTTGGCGGTTCCATGCACTACTCCTAGTTATTTCTCCCCGTATGCACCTGTACATTAACCACATTATAAGCAACACAACTAACAGTAGAATAATTGTTTGTAGGAGAGATCTAACCCATCCTTGTAAGTGAAGCCCTAATCCCTCGAGGATAGCCCCCAACCAGCTTTGTTCAGCTTCATGCTTTATCTCCCTTAAGTTCTGCTCAATGTGGGCCAATTGGGATATATCATATTCTACATCCGCGGTTACATTAGGGATATACACACAGCAATGATCTATCCTATCTCTCAGGTATCCACATACTCCATGCTCTTTTATTAAAAGCATATCTAAAGCCATTCTGTTCTGCAAGGTCATTTTAGTAGTGGCCTGCAATTGCAGATTTAGATCTCTAAATCCTTTTCTGGTCACCTTTGCCAATCTGTCCACCTGTGCCATCAAATTATATAGCATTTCTCTATTCCGGTACGTCGCTACTGGGTCAAATAGAGACTCTACTACCCACCCCATGTTAACTGCAGTGGATGGTTCCTGCCATTCATCATCTTCTATGTTCTGGTCCACTCCATCTGTCTCTCTTTTTGTTCTTGTTCTTGAGCCCCTCAAGTCTCCTCTAAATGGAGACTTCTTCCAAATAGGGCATAAAGTGGGCAGGCCCAGAGTGATTTCTTTTGCTGGGCCATCCAAGCCCAGGTGAGTTGTCCAAGTTCCATCATTGGCGGCCCATACGAAGTGTCCCATGCTCCGTATAGTTGAATATTTACAGTCTACAGCAATTTTCTTTTGTCCTTTCAAGTTCCCATTTGTCTGTAGTCCTCTGCATGCACATCCTGTCGCTAAAGCTACTTTTACTGGCAGTAAAGTTATCAATTTCAAATCTGTATCACAGTCTAAAATTTGGGTACAATTCCACCAAGGGACCCTTTTCACCATTTCCTGATTACTAACCTCTGGTCGGGTTACCGTATAAGTCTGGCCCATCTGATTTGTATTTTCCTTTTTACCAGTCCATCTTATACACCAAGGGGTATCTCCCCCGTATTGGAATCTTTGTAAAATACTTATTGTCCATGCGCTGTCCCATCCCTCTAGTTCCTTTAGTTCACTTGTTTCTTCACATTCCCACCTAATTCTTTCCTGTGGTACCGTACGTTGTCCATCATACACACACCATCCAAGCTTTCCACTAATTGTATCTAGGTTTGTAAATTGGTAATTCCTCTTCCTTTCACATTGCGAATGGTAAAGAACCATCCTTTCCCAAGCCTCTCTCTATTGCCTTTCCTTTTCCTTTCCATCCATCCCATAATTTTCTTTGTCCTTTCTCATTGTCATAAATTACCTCAGGATCTTGCAGAGGGCCTCTAATCCTTTCCCACACAATCCAAGCCTTAGACAAATTTACTGGAGCATCATTTGCGACCTTGCAAAACAGAGTAGCATTGTTACCAAAATATTCTGTTATACTTCCTTGCTTTTGGGGTATCTTTAAAAATGTAGCACTTATTTAGTTGTTACGCAATGGTACCCAAAATAATGTGAAAACCTTATGCCAAAATCTAGCCATTCATATACTTTGTGTCCTCAGTTTAGTAGGACCTATCGGGTGAGCTTCCCAAAGTCTTGGTACCCGTTTCACTCGAGTGTAGCGTATCCAGGCATCCACTCCTTCTACCTTGATAGCCGTAAAGGTTGTCAGTAAGACCTGATAGGGTCCGGCCCACCATTCCTTTAAAGGTTTTTCATTCCAATTCTTAATATACACTGTATCCCCTGGTTGGACATCATGCACAGGATTTTCCAGAGACAAAGGTCGGTTCCACACCAGGACGCTGTGTAGTCGAGCTAAGGTTTTGCCAAGAGATAAAACATAATTATAAACATCTTGTTTACCACCAATATGCATACTTGGATTTGGCTCAGGGGATTCATAAGGTTTTCCATACATAATCTCAAAAGGGCTTACGGACATTCCACTTCTGGGTTTTATTCTGATTCGTAATAAAGCTATCGGCAAGGCCTGTGGCCATTGTATCTTAGCTTCCTGACAGATCTTGCTTATTTGCCCTTTTAAGGTCTGATTCATTTGCTCTACTTGACCACTGGACTGGGGTCTCCACGGAGTATGTAAATTCCAGGAGATTCCCAATAATCTACTAACATCTTTAACCACAGTTGCAATGAAATGTGGTCCCCTGTCTGAAGAGATACCTAAAGGTACACCAAACCTAGGGATAATCTCCCGTAGCAACCACTTCACTGTTTCCCTTGCTTGATTGGTGCGACAGGGAAGGGCCTCCGGCCATCTAGAAAAGGTATCTACCCCCACTAATAGATATTTGTATCCCCTTGTTCTTGGTAACTCTATAAAATCAATTTGCCAGTAATCACCTGGTTCCACGCCTGTTCGAATTCGTCCCATTTCAGCATGTTTCCTTGCCACTGGGTTATTCTTTAAGCAAATTTCACACTTGGACATCACTGCCTTTGCCATTGTTAACATATGTACTGAGACAATACTATGTTTTAAATAAGTTACC
>MU011559.1:1041-12859 GCA_011074415.1 Stictonetta naevosa
CCATCACTCTCTGGGCCCAGCCATCCAGGCAGTTTTTAACTCAGCAACAGGCTCAGGAATTCCCTGGAGCCAGAGGTTGAACAGCTGCATTTTTGAGCAGGCAAGTTATAGTTCAACAGTATATTTTTCTTCAATATGGAATGATAATTCTTATATGCAAATTGATGTCTTATATTTTAAAAAACAAAACTTCCAGCAGTTTATTAGAGAAGAGTAGAGAAAACACATAACAAACAAAAGATGATGTTATATTTGAAATAGTTTTACCTGCAAATTATGCTGACAACATTAAAGAACCTTTAGAGTAAGGAAATATGCTTTTTCACTACTCTGCCTTGAATACAACAGTAACCAAAAGGTGGAGGAAAGATCTTATTGCAGGAAATGAGGAAATACAGACCAAATGTGGACAAGAGATACAAGAAACAACAATAGGAAATAAATAAATAAATAAAAATAAATAAAAAAGAAAAAGTGGCTATTTCTGAGATTGCTTCTATTTTGAAATCCCTTTAACTGATTTTTTCTCTGCATATGCTGGCAACTTCCCTGTACTCTCCCTGAGTTGCTTGTCCTTTCTTCCACCGGACATTTTCTCCTGAACACTCTGCAAAATTTCCCTGTTCAGCCATGCGATTCTTCTTCGCTGCCAGCTCTTCTTAAAGCATATGGGGACAGCCTGCTCTTGTGCCTTTAAGACTTCCTTCTTGAGGAGCATCCAGCCTTTCTGGGCCCTTCTGTCCTTATGGACAGACTCCAAAGGGACCCTCCCTACCAGTGTCCTGAACAATTCAAAGTCTGCCCTCCAGCAGTCCAAGGTAGCAATTTTACTGACCCCCCTCCTGACTTCACCAAGAATAGAGAACTGTATCATTTCATGATCACTCTGCCCAAGACAACTCCCAACCACCACATCTCCCACCAAGTCCTTCTCTGTTTGTGAACAGCAGGTCTAGTAGGGCGCCCCCTCTGGTAGGCTCACTAACCAACTGAGTGAGGAAGCTGTCTTCCACACACTCCCGAACCTTCTGGACTCCTTCCTCAAAGGTGTACTATATTTCCAGCATGTGTCCAGGAAATTAAAGTCCCCCATGAGAACAAGCACTACCAAGGGCACAACTTCCACCAGCTGTTTGTAGAAGACATCGTCTGTCTCTTCATCCTTGACAGTCTATAACAGACCCCTACCAAGATGTCCTTACACAAACACTGGACATTGCACACAAGGCGTTGCTCAGACAGACAGTGACTATGCTACTAGCTACACCCAAGGTGTTGCTCATGCAGACTGTGACCAATGTACTGGTTACATCTATAGTCTTGATCATACTGATAATGACAACAATATTGGCTCAAACTGGGTGCTCAAGAAACTGACAGACAGACATATAGCTCAGCAGCTTAGGGCCAATGGATCATGTGCCAAAAATTAAAATAAATATATAACTATTAGTCATATGTCACATAAATAGTGATAAGGAGAAGAGCCCTTTGAGTTCTGTTTGACAACTCTTTGCAAGACAGAATGTTTCTTTAGTAGGGATGCCTCTCAAGGTCAGTCCTGCAGCAGAGGCACCTTACTCCACTCAAGAGAGTCCTTGCTGCAACAGATCCTCACTAAGTGATTAATAACTTGCTATATTTTGTAAACTTTGATAAGGTTAGATCTTAGTTAGACAAAACCATTGATCAAATCTGTGTCTAGGAGTGGATTCATCCATACCTAAGTTCCTTAACTCTTTGGTTCAAGGAGTTTAGAATGCAAGTGGGTCCACTCTGAACCTCGTTACTCAATGGGAGGGTCTCCTTCTGCAACACCATCTAGGTCCATGACCATCTCCACAGAGCAGCTCCCCAGTCCTTCTTAACCCAGCATGCCATTGCTTCAGGGCTCTGCTTTCTGGTGAAGTGCTCAGCCTCTGAATGATCTGAATTTCACAAGGTCTCAGTCAAACCTTTTCTCCTTCCTGTCCAGGTAGTCAGCTTGGCCATCAGCTGTGTTGATTAGTCCCCCCATGGTGTTGTCAGCAAACTTGATGCATATGCCCTCCATCCTCTTTTCCACATTACAGAAATGTTGAACAGGACAAGTCCCAGGATAGATCTCGCAGTACGTCAAATGTTATCAACTTCCAGGCAGAATACAACCCATCAGCTACGGCCCTCTGAGTCTGACAATCTAACTAGTGTTTTCCTGTTTTTGTTGTTGTTGGTTTTTTGTTTTTGTTTTCACTACAGATTGTAATATCCTAACATAGATATAGGAATATTGTAGGAGACAGTGTCAAAAGCCTTGCTACAATCAAAGTAAATGCCATCATTGGCCACAGGTCCAGTCATTTTGTCACTGGGGACAGTCACTTTAGTCAGAAAAATCCACACTGACTCTTTCCAATCAAATTATTTTTCCTGAGTCAAGACTGTGTTCCCAGAGGACTTCCGTGTGATTTTCCTTCACATTGAAGTGAAGCTGACTCTACTCTGTGGTTTCTATATTTATTCCTTTTGAGCTTCATAGAAGTTGTAAGCCACACTTACGTTACCACAGGGGTTGGAGATCTCCCCCAGTCTCCTGGACTTCTCAAAGATGACAAAGAGATGCCTTGCCAAGGGCACCACTTCATTTGCAGCTCATCAGCCTTGGCAAATTCTCTCAAGTAATCACCAACTCAATTTCATCCACTGCTGGCCATTCTCCTTCTTGAACGCTTCTAATTAATCATTGAAGCTTGGGAGACCTCACTGGGGAAAATAGAGCAAATGAAGGAAAGAAGGCACAGAGTACCTCACCTGCCACATTTTGCAGTAGGAACACATTTTCCTTATTCAGTCTTTTACTGCTAATGTGAAGGATATTCTTCTGCTTGCCTTTGATGTGTCTCTTGTCAGTTCTGAAGCTAGCTGGACATTGTTTTACCTAAAACCAATGCTGCATGCCAGACTAGTTTTTCTAAACTCCTTTTTTGAAGCCTGTTCCTGATTCAATATACCGCATGCATTCTTTGTGCTTTTGACCTCTCTCAGGAATTGTCTGTTTAACCAGCTTCCAGTAAGTTTTCTTGTATCCCTGAGCACCATGGTGAAAGATCTGTTCTTGCACTTGGAGATGGTGTCCTTAAAGCTATGCCCGATTTCCTGAGCTCCCTTGCCTTTCGGTGTTGTCTGTTATGGACTCCTATCTACTAAATACCTGAATAAGCCAAAATATTCTCATCTGAAGTCCTGCACTCTGCTGATCTCTTTCCTCACTCCACTCAATATCTTTCACTGTCTATAGTAATATAGACAATATGATACCAATGACTGTAATTTCTCCAGCTTGTTCCTCTATGTGAAGGAATAGCAGATCCAGCTGTTCATTACCCCTGGTTGACCCATAGCGTGTGTTCACAAAACTATGTCCAACACCCTCTGGAAATCTTGACTGCTTGTATGCTGCCATATTACCATTTAAGCAGATGTCAGGGAAGTTAAATAAGAATTCCATAAGAACCAAGGTTTGTGACTCACTCATTCAAAGCAAGTGCTAGATTCTGCACCTAGGACAGAGCAACCCTGAATATTTAAATAGACTGAGGGATGAGGGCTGGAGAGCAGCCCTGCAGAAGGGAATTTAGGGGTTTGGTCAATAGCAACTTGAATACGAGTCAACAGTGCACCCTGGCAGCCAAAAGAGCCAACTGTTTCCTGGGGTGCATCAGGTACTGATAGCCAGTCAAGAGGATTGATTGTTCTGCTCTGCTCAGCACTGCTCAGCACTGGGAGGTTCAGATTGGATATTAGGAAAAGATTCTTCACCAAGAGGATGGTTGGGTGCAGGAACAGACTTCCCAGGGAAGTAGTCATGGTAGCAATCATTTGGACAGCCACCTCAGGTGTATGGTTTGATTGTTGGGTGGTCCTGTGTGGAGCCAAGAGTTGAACTTGATGATCCTTGTTGGTGCATACTTAGTAGGCGTGCACTTGTGTAGAATACTCAGGATATGCAATGATTCTATGATCTCATCTCTCCCTGTGTATGAAGGGCAATTTTTGAAGCAGGACACACAGAATGAGGAAAATATTATTATTATTATTATTATTATTATTATTTCCCTGCCCATTTTATTTCTGAGAGTAGACTCAGAAGTAGAGGTCAGAAAAATCTCTTTTGCTTGGCTGTTCATACCTGAACATTTACGGGTGATGAGAAAAGTGCAATTGGACTTAAATAACGAAACTCTGTTCTGTGAAGTTTCCGAAAATCTACCGTGAGACTAGTCGGGGAACGTGTTTTGTTCTCTTTGTGTTCAAATACATATCACAAAGCGAGGACTCATCTCTATAATGTGACTATGAATTAGGTAAAAAGTTCTTCTACCCACAGAGTATGTTCTCTTCCCAGATTTTACTTGTCCATACTTGGTGTACAATTGATGCAATTGAACACAGGACAGACAGTTAGTAAAATCAGCAAGACCTAGAAGTATTCAGAACACTGAAAAGGAGGGTTCAGATTCTATTCTGAAAACACCTTTCAACGTAACAGAAGAATAAAGAACATGAACTTTTCTCTCTTTTGTGTTTTCTAACATTCCTTTGGTGTGCTTTCATCCTGGATGAAGAGTATATCTAATGAAGGTTTTTATGTGTATGTATATTTGGTTCATGGATTTTTTTCACACTTAGCTCTGAATACAGCATGCAGAGAAGCTGTCTTTCACGGAGAATGCATACCTCTTTAGTAAGCTTCCCTTGCTATATTAAGGCTTGTTATATTCTATAAATATATGTCTGAGAAATGTGCCCAAAGGTAGAATTAAAACATTTCTGACCATAGGGGTAAGGAAGCCTTCATGTTTTATGATGGTAATACAATGTCTATATACTCCTGAAATGAAATTCACTTAAAAAAAAACCTTTAGTGCTGATATCTTCTGGAAGAATAATAATAGTGACTTCCCTAATCAATTAACCTCTTTTAAAGTATTGTATTAGTGATTGTGGGTCATCACAATGGGGGTGAAATTTTTCCACAAAGAGCAGAGTAAAAATATGAAGTTACAGTAGCACAAGTAGCAAATCAGAAAATCACCATTCAAAGTGTTTCAAAATCTATGCACCAAGAAAGAAAGTGTCTATTAGCATAAATATGAATTTTGTTTCAAGAAATGAAACTGTCAGACTAATAATGACAAATGTAATATAGGGACTATTCACAGAATCACAGAACGGTTCAAGCTGGAATGGACATCTGGAAGTTACCTGGTCCAATGCCCCTGTTCAGACAAAGACACCTAGAACAGATTTCCCTGAGACATCCAGACAGCTTTTGAAGATTTCCAAGGAGGAAGAATCCACATCCTCTCTGGGCAAACCATGACAGTGCTCTGCCACCCACATGTTAAAAGTGTTTCTCGATGGCCTCATGGAACCTTCTGTATTTCAGTTTGTGCCCATTGCTTCTTGTCCTTCACTGAACACCATTGAAAAGAGCCTTACTTATGTTGTTTGACCCCTTCCTTCAGGTATTTGTAGATATTGATAAGATCTCCCAGAGCCTTCTCTTCTTTAGGGTAAACATTTCCAGCTCTCTCAGCCTTTCCTCACACTGAAGTGGGGAGAGATGTCCCAGTCTCTTCATTGTCTTCATGGCTCTATGTTAGACTCTCTCTAGTAGTTCCATGTCTCCCTTGTACTGTGAGGACCAGAAATGGACACAGAAATCCAAGTGTGGCCTCACCAGTGCTCGGTAGAGGGAAGGATCAACCTGCTGATAATGCTTTGCCTAATGTAGTCCAGAATACCATTCGCCTTTGTGGTATGTTCAACTTGTCCACCAGGACCCCAAGGTCCTTTTCTACCAAGCTGCTTTCCAGCAGGGGGGGGCCCAGCATGTATTTATACATGGAGTTTTTTCTCACCAGATGCAAGACTTTGCATTTTCCTTTCTGAACTTCATGTTCAACAAGGAGAAGTTGTCATGTTTCAGAATTTTGTGGAATTTAGGTAAACTTCAAGTAGCCAATTCTACAGGTCTTCCGTTGATCTGTTATTGATCACAAGCAGACAGTGGATCGAAATCTTTGAAATTCAGCTTCTGCCCCTGTGCAATGTTTTTCATTGTCGTGGTTCTCTCTGGTGCGTTATCATTTATGCATTAACCTTTTAAAATACTTAGTATTAATCATATTTATATGCAGTCTTAAAAAAAAATATGGTTAAGTATTTTTATAATTCACTTACTTACTAAATAGTTTTTATTATTGGCACTCTCTGAAAAACGTTTTTTTTTTTTTTTTTGGTTTAGTGAAGGACATTTGTATATATGAGGATTATTGTCTTTATAGTACAAAAGAGTTAATGTCAGTGAATGAAAACTGTCGGCTGTAAAAACTGACTTGTAACTACACAAATCTGACAACACAAATGTTACTATTTCTAATTTTAAGTAACTTGATTTGTCAGTCTCTACAACAAGAAATAGATGTATAAATACTTAAATATATTACTTTTGCTGTATTATGAAATAATCACACTCTTTTTCTGTGGGGATGTTATTATTCACCCTAAAGTTATTATTCATGTCAGGAATAAAGAAAAAAAATGATTGTGTTTCATTTTTCTTTGTTATAAAAATGAATCATATTAATATATATATATATAAAAACTGTCTTCAGACCATTTGGATACACATTCATGAGTCACTAACTTCTTACTCAAATACCTGTTGCCCATATGATTTTGTATGTAGGTTGTACTCTTCTCTTGGCTCAAGCAGATGTAAAACAAAAGACTTTTTTCTTTTTTCTTTTTTTTCCTTTCCTTTTTTTTTTTTTTCATCTTCCTTGTCAAGTGTTAATTGTGATTCCTTTGAAAGATCCTTAAAGTCAAATGCTAACCACATTGATTAAGATGATAAAGTCCTGGATGCAATGGGAGTAGAGCAGGTCTGGGTTGGCAGGAGCCTGCAGAGCACTTCTGTAGGTGCCTAGGACAGCACTGGTTGAAGAAGGAGTTGAAGGGATATGAGTGACAGGTGGGGAGGATAAGGAGATGGTTTGCCACTGTGGAGGTGTTCACAGAGATCCTTGGAGAAAGACAGCCCAGGTGGTAAAATACCCTTACTAATACACCACCAATAAAGGTAGAGAATTTCTTGTGTAAAACCTATCCACAGCCATCAAGAGTTTGGTCTTTTGTGATCTCCAGATTTCCATTGAATGTGTATTGTTATTTCTGACTTGTGATTTCAGAAAAAGTGAATCCTCCTGTATTTCAGTTACTGATTTATAGACATTTTCAAAAGAAAAAAAAAAAAAAATCTGTTTATATGTCTGTTCCTAGTTGTCTTAAAATATGACAAGAAATAGGGGCATCATGTTTTCTGACAGAAAATCAATGAAGTATTTTCAAGATATTACCATTTCACAAACCTTTACACCCTTAACGAGACTCCACTTTCAAGCTTTTCTAATTAATGAGATGCTAATCTAATGGTAATGAAAACTGGATGCCCAATTAATACTTGACCATCTTACTTTTTACCTACTGTTCTTCGTCTCCTATCAGACTGTACAAATGTACTTCTACACCAACCCTGCTTGGAGAAATGCAGAAAATACATGGGATATTTATTTTCCTTTCAAATCTAGACATGTAATAACATTGTTATCATTTTCATACACTGCCTTCCATTGCAGGTGTTATTTTGAGAGGGATATTTTGTGTGACCTTGATGACAATAGTGCACATAAATGTTATGCCTCACTGGAAAAAAATAAAAAAATAATTAAAAAATATAAAAAAATAAAAAAGTCTGGTTAATTTACAGAAGTTTGAAGTAAAGCAATACTTGTGGCTATGAATTGTTATTTATTTACATCTCACTAAAGGTTTCTCCCTCGTTTGCTGTGGTTCGGTCATATGCCTTTAAGTATGAAGCCGAAACACGCAAATTGAAAATTCTGTTGACAGGTAAAAGTGAATCATCTGTTTTCATTCAAAGGAAAATAATCAAGCTCTTTTCAAATAATATAAAATGTAAAATGATTGCCTTTTAGGGAGGAGGCAGGCTTATCAACTTCTCTTCTATAGAAAATGATTTCCATTTTGTAGCTGGAGGAACATATGCTGCAGCTTATCTTGGCACTTGAATGCAGTTTCTGATATTTATTAACAGTAGATTTCCTGTAGATGCTATTCTTTCCTGTTTCTCCACATCCAACCAATCAACTGTTTTCCTGAAAACTGCATCTACCCTTCTTTTTCATTCTCATTTTGTTAAAGAGGATTATTTTATTATTGGTTTTCAAGAAACATTTGTAATGAGTGGTACAGGCCTGGTTCCATATATGATTCATAACAGTCTGCATCTGAGGCTCCACTCCCTCCCCCATCCAATCTTCCCTTGGTCATTTTTATCAAAGCCCATGAGACTGAGATTTTGTAGTCATTGCAGTAAAATACAGAAAGGATGAATTATGTTTTCAAGAGAAAATGTACTATTCATTAGAGATGTACACAGAAAAGAGATTAACTGTAAGATACACAAATGTATACAATATATTCAAAAAGCCTACTACAAAACTAGAGGCCAATTGCACATTATCTTGACATCCTAGGAACCTGATGCCCTACATCTATGACTCTGGCAAAATGAAGAGTCCTGTAAGCTGTTATTCCATAGCTAGAAATTATATCAATGATAATAATAATTTTAAAAAATCTTAGTTTTTCACTTCTTGCTTCAGATGTATCTGCTTGAAATTTTCACAATCTTATATCACTCATGATTCTGCTTTTGATTTTGATGTATGTTTGGTCTGTTTGGTCTGTTTCTTTTTTTTTTTTTTTTTTTTCCCCTGTGACTCGTCTTACCGTAACTGGAAAGCATAGTTCACGTGTTCCCATTTTTAATTAGGATAATCAGTAATATTAGAAAAAGTATATTCTTTGATCACAAATTGATAAAGCATAGATAATTGATAAAGCATAAACCTTGGCTGCCTACAGTCCACTTAGAAAACACAGGAGCTGTATTAAAAAATAATAATAATAATAATTGTTTTTGCTTGCTAGTAGCTCTAAAAAAAATAGTAGGTAGTAGCTAGTAGCTCTAAAAAAAATAATAATAATAATTGTTTTTGCTAGTAGCTCTAGATCTCAGACTATTTGCTGCCATGAGAATTGATTACATGAAATAATTCTATTTTATTTTTTTACTGTATTATTTACCTCTTTGTGGTGATATTATAAAGTTACTGCTACATAATTGCCTTGATTGCCAAGATTGTCTTAGTCAAAATCCAGTTTGTACCAGTTTATCTGTAACACAACTCTGTGAGACAAGTGACACTCATAAGTCATACCTGTATTGTCACACAACCATGTGACAAGCATGGAAAAATGCAAAATGGCTGCTGTTCACTAGAACCAACAAACAGAAGAAAAAACAAACAAACAAACAAACCAACAAAAAATGACTTCAGTATTTGTAAAATTAAAACCATTCTGATTGAGATTGGAGTAAGACGTCTTGAGTCCTGGAAGCACAAAGCTTCCAGTTCAGCTAAGATGGAAAAGCCCTGTGACAGCAAATGTCCACAGGTCAGGAGAGAAACCATGTGGACAGCATTATATCTTCAATGTATTAGGCTCATACGGTACTGCGTAAGATATGGATTTTTCTGTAAAGTTCTGGAAAACTAGATTTGCCTCTCACCTCTTGCACAACCAGCGTGTGTCTGTTATCTCCAGAAGCTCTGTGTCCTTTCTGCTAGTGTCACTAATCAGATCTACAGGGGTGATAGAAATATGAACTAACACAATTTCTCTCTGGAAAACAGCAAACAAGAGACTGAATAACCAAAGGCAAGCCTTTTAGGGAATGATCCGCCATTCTTTTCTCCCACAGACAAGAAAACTGCAGCTGTCATAGCTCCATAAGGAATACAGATTTTCCAAGGCTGACCATCTCAGAGTCTCAAAATTCAGTAACATAGGGGCTAATGCTTGCAGGAGTACAGTCAGCTTAACAGCCCACTCATTGGCTACTTAACAACAATTCTACTCATTGCAAACATGACACACAGATTCACTCCCATGTGTGTGCGTGGATGTGCCTTCAGCCCAGAAGATTTGTATGGAAACTTTGGTTTCCCTCTAAAACAAGCACTCATCTAGGTATGCCTTCCAGATGTTTACCTGATATCTCATATTACATTCCCTTTCCTGGCTTAGCAGAGTCAGGTGAAGAAATAGAGAGAAGGAAGCAGGCAAATGATATAGCAGAATTAATGGCTTTAGCAAGTAAGAAGTTTTGATCATATCAGTACAGAATCCATGCTAGTGCAAAGATTAAAAAATAAAAACAAACAAACAAAAATAAGCTGTCATATATTTGTTTGTAATCAGTTCAAATGTTTAAGTCTAACAAAGCAAAAATAGTTTTAAAAAAGATAAAAAAGCAATATTTTGCAGTCCATCATGCTAATACCTCACTATTTATAATAATAACCAGGCTGAAATGATCTGTGTGATGAATCACGTCAATTAAACATGTAATAATTCAGCTCTTTGATCTTACGAACCTGTAAAAATTCTCTGTTCTCTTATTAAGATTTTGGTCATAAAATATGCATCATAAATATTTAGTAGTTTATAAATGTTTTCTTAAATAAGTCATAATTCTTACCTCATTATTGTGAGAGACTGTGTATTGCCTTGTTATAATCTCATTTTTCAAAATAACTATTGCAAGAACTTTCAAAACAAGTCAGTAACTGAATATCTATTTGTTCTGAGATATTTTAAGGGGGCAGTAAGGAGCTCTTGCTGAAATTTTCTAAAAACCTAATAGTCTCTAGCGTGAAGGACCTGGACAGGTTGAATCAATGAGCAGAGAGAGGCCAATGGGATGAGATTCAACACCGCTAAGTCCTGCACTTTGGACACAACAACATCAATGTGCTCTGTCACCCTCACTGTGAAGAAGTTCTTATTCATGTTAGTGCGGAACTTCCTGTGCTCTATCTTGTGGCCATAACCCCTTGTCCTGTCCCCACAAACCACTGAAAAGAGGTTGGCCAAATCCCTCTGTCTCCCACACTTCAGGTATTTATAAACATTGATGAGACCCCCTCCCAGTCTTCTTTTCTCCAGGCTGAACAGACCCAAGTCTCTCAGCCTGTATTCATAGGGAAGATGCGCCAGGCCTTGTATCATCTTTGTTGCCCTCCGCTGGACTCTTTCTAGGAGATCCCTGTCTTTTTTTTGTACTGGGGAGCATAGAACTGGACACAGTACTCCAGGTGAGGCCTGAACAGGGCAGAGTAGAGGGGGAGGATCTTGAAAGACTTTCCCAACCTTAATGATTCTGTATTTACTTTTTTTTACCATCAATTAGCAACTATTGGTACGCTTATTAAGCTAAGGAATATGATCCCTTAGAGCACTCTATTTAAACACACTAGAGAGATAGCTAAAGAAAAGTTTAAAAATGCCTAAGAAATGGTGCAAAAATGGTGTAAGAACTACACAGATTTCAAAAATATTCCAGACCTGAGTTCTTGATTCTTATTGATACTCTCAAATGTCTAATTTCATTTACATTCATTTCATATATATTAATTTTAATGTCTCTTGAAGTACTTGCTTTTTTAGCAATCAAAAGAAATCCTGCCTGAACAGAGCACTTCACAGAAAGGAACAAGTGTGTAACACTATTCCATATAAATACCAAAGTAGATATATTCAAATAGAATGAAATTCTGTTGCACTAGCTTCAAAAAGAATAGGGAAAAGTAGTTGTTAAGAGAAAAGTGCCCAAACACACAGG